>CM057085.1:41295257-41312757 GCA_029959045.1 Taenioides sp. WSHXM2023
GAGGGCTGGTCTGAAGGACAGCACAGAGGCCCTCATCCTGGCTGCACAGGAGCAGGCCTTGAGCACCCGAGCAATAGAGGCCCAGATCTACCACACCAGACAAGACCCAAGGTGTAGGTTGTGCAAAGAGGCTCCTGAGACAGTCCAGCACATAACTGCAGGGTGTAAGATGCTGGCAGGGAAAGCATACATGGAGCGACACAACCAAGTGGCGGGCATAGTGTACAGAAACATCTGTGCAGAGTACGGGCTGGAGACCCCAAGATCAAGGTGGGGAACTCCCCCAAAGGTTGTGGAGAATGAGCGTGCCAAGGTCCTGTGGGACTTCCAGATACAGACTGACAGAATGGTGATGGCGAACCAACCAGACATAGTGGTGGTGGATAAGCAACAGAACAAAGCCGTGGTGGTGGACATTGCAATACCAAGAGATGGTAATGTCAGGAAAAAGGAACACGAGAAACTAGAGAAATACCAGGGGCTCAAGGAAGAGCTGGAGAAGGCCTGGAAGGTGAAGGCATCAGTGGTGCCCGTGGTGATCGGAGCACTCGGGGCTGTAACCCCCAAACTGGAGGAGTGGCTAAAGCAGATACCCGGAAAAACATCAGACATCTCAGTCCAGAAAAGTGCAGTACTAGGAACAGCAAAGATACTGCGCAGAACTCTCAAGCTCCCAGGACTCTGGTAGAGGACCTGAGCTGATGAGGGTGAGAGAGACCAACCACCGTGGAAGGTGAGAAACACATTTTTTTTTTTTTTTTTTTATATATATACGTTTCTACACTCCCAATGCTCAAATATATATCAGACATTTTAGTGCAATATGTGCAAAGTGATGTGTGTAAAATGAGTTTGAAGTTTTAAAATTGTATTTAATGAGCTACAAAAGTGTGAAAAACAAACCCACGTGTTTTAATGCATCAAACTAACTATTACTATTACTTAACATCCCATTTTAAACCTGAACTGAACCTGTCCACACTCACGACTTCTTGTCCCTCTAAGACGGAGGCCTGCTCTGGTTCACCGTTGCCATGGTGAATCCTCTTTTTCTGATCCACTGATTATGGCTTCTCTCCTCAATTAAACTCAATGTGATCAAACTCTGAATGGTCCAACTCTGCTCCAAACCTGACTTCTGAAACGGGAAACTCTGAGTTGGCCCTGTTTGTGTTTCACGGAGAGCTTGGGTCTAGAGTTCAATAGTTTCATTTTCTTTTCAGTTCTGTTCACTTTTTATTAGTCATCAGCCGTTTTAGTCATCACTCATTACATTTGATCTTGTTTTGGTACATTTTAGTCAGCAAATATATTGACAAAGACTATGACGTACACACAGTTAATGACATGATCCCTGGTCTGGAGGAGGTCTTGGCACAGCTTTCCTCAGCCTGCTGGGTGGAGTGGGTCTCTGGATGTGTTTGGTGGAGCAGAGAGCAGACCAGTGTGGAACTCTCCACTGAGGCAGGACAGAGGAGATATAAGCACAGTCCTGAAGCAGAAAATACTGTCTCTGAGCCCCTCTGAGCCCTCTGATAAGAGGCTTTGACACGGCTCCTCCAGGCCTGGATGATTAGCCCGGGTGGGTACAAAATAGGGGGTTCCAATCGACACCCCTCCAATCGACGTAAGTACACCCCTCACACTTCTGCAAACATTTGATTATATCTTTTCATGGGACAACACTGAAGAAATGACACTTTGATAAATGTAAAGTCGTCTGTGTACAGCTTGTATAACAGTGTAAATTTACTGTCCCCTAATGTCTAAACCGCTGGTAACAAAAGTGAGTACACCCAAGTGAAAATGTCCAAATTGGACCCAATTAGCCATTTTCCCTCCCCGGTGTCATGTGACTTGTTAGTGTTACAAGGTCTCAGGTGTGTGTAAGTGGGGCAGGTGTGTTAAATTTGGTGTTATCGCTCTCACACTGTTCACTGGAAGTTCAACATGGCACCTCATGGCAAAGAACTCTGAGGATCTGAAAAAAAGATCTGTTGCCCCGCAGTTTTCAGTTTGCTAAAGACAAGCAGACTAAGGACATGGATTACTGGAAGCATGTCCTGTGGTCTGATGAGACCAAGATAAACCTATTTGGTTCAGATGGTGTCAAGTGTATGTGGCAGCTGCCAGGTGAGGAGTACAAAGACAAGAGTGTCTTGCCTACAGTCAAGCACGGTGGTGGGAGTGTCATCATCTGGGGCTGCATGAGTACTGGGGAGCTACAGTTCACTGAGTGAACCATGAATGCCAACATGTACTGTGACATACTGAAGCAGAGCATGATCAGCTCCCTTCAGAAACTGGGCCGCAGGGCAGTATTCCAACATGATAACGACCCCCAAACACACCTCCAAGATGCTCAGTGCCTTGCTAAAGAAGCTGAGGGTAAAGGTGATGAGTGGCCAAGTGTATCACCAGACCTAAACCCTACTGAGCATCTGTGGGGCATCCTCAAACGGAAGGCAGAGGAGAGCAACGTCTCTAACATCCACCAGCTCTGTGACGTCGTCATGGAGGAGGAAGAGGATTCCAGTGGAAACCTGTGAAGCTCCTGTGAACTCCATGCCCAAGAGGGTTAAAGCAGTGCTGGAAAATAATGGTGGCCACACAAAATATTGACACTTTGGACCCAATTTTCACTTAGGGGTGTACTCACTTTTGTTGCCAGCGGTTTAGATATTACTGGCTGTGTGTCGAGTTACTTTGAGGGGACAGTAAATTTACACTGTTATAGAAGCTGTACACAGACGACTTTACATTTGATCAAAGTGTCATTTCTTCAGGGTTGTCCCATGAAAAGATATAATTAAATGTTTGCAGTTTTCCCCCTTCAGGGAACTCAAAGCGCATTCACACCAGTGTACATGGACAGTGGAAAGGGGGGTTAAGTGTCTTGCCCAAGGACACAATGACAGCATTCATCTGTGAGAGCTGGATCTCACCGCCAACCTGTGGGTCTGACCTATTAACCAATGGTGTTTGTGTCAAGAGTGGGATTTGAACCACCAACTTCCCAGCGGAGCTCCAAACTAAAGCAGGTCTTTAAGGAGCTCAGGCATGAGGTGATTCTGAATAATAATGATGTGTCTAAATAAAACATCCAAACTGCAGAGGCCCAGAGCACCAGAGCCGGAGAAACACTGCTCCACATCACACAAGCATTTGGCAATATCTGGCAACGTCGCCTTTCCATTTTAGATAACGTAATAATCTCATAAATACGATAATTAATGTACGTCTGACAATACTGCTGCTGTAGCTCATTGAAAGTGGATGGAAATGTTCTTTCTCCTTCATTAAATTACTCTCTGCACATAGTTAAAATAAACAATACAAGCACCTTTAAGGTTCTTCCTACTTCCTGTGTACTTATCTTGTGATGTGCGCTTTAGTTTGCAGGAAATGACGCTCAAATATTTCTCGTAAAACACAAGCCGATTGTATTTCAGGGTAAGTATTCCTCAGCAAAGTTGTTGTGTGCAGTGGCCTTGGAAAGTATCGGTATCAGTAAATACTTCAAACTGAAGTATTAATATTACTATTGGAGATGTACAAGCCAGGCCTACTACCACTATTACTGCAACTTTAGATCTGCAGTACCGTGTGAAGTAGCAGTTAAGTTTTCCAAATAAAATACAATGATGAGTTTGGGATGGGCATTTAAGAATAAGGCTGCGTCCCATTCCTCTGTCTTACCCCTTCGTCTTACCCCTACCCCTTGGTTTTGTGCGTTCATGTGAGGACAAGGGGCGTCTCGATTCTAATTTTGATCACGGGCTAGGGCCACGACCTCGGGCTACATACCCCTTGAAACGAAGTAAGCTCTGGACCAGACTTGAAATGAAGGGGTCGGCCTATGAGCTCAGGCAGGTGTTGGGATCAGGATGGAGCGTCACATCGACCAGCCAAGGAGTCTCATAAATGTGAGTATTTTCAGCAGTTGTAAATATCAATTAACAGTTTAGCAGGTTTACAATTCTGACGCTTATGTTCTACGTTACTTTTAGTGAACTGTTGTTGTGGTTTTAATTGTAGTAA
Organism: Taenioides sp. WSHXM2023; assembly: GCA_029959045.1. Taxonomy (NCBI): domain Eukaryota; kingdom Metazoa; phylum Chordata; class Actinopteri; order Gobiiformes; family Gobiidae; genus Taenioides; species Taenioides sp. WSHXM2023. The sequence continues at coordinate 41,299,299 of CM057085.1, forward strand.
TGTCTGTTTAGCCGACGTTATCGTTTTCATCGAACTTTCACATATAAACAAGCTCCCACACCATCCCCCCTCCACAAAACTTTACACTTGGCACAATCCAGTCAGACAAGTACCGTTCTCCTGGCAACCGCCAAACCCAGACTCGTCCATCAGATTGCCAGATGAAGAAGCACCAATTCGTCACTCCAGAGAACGCGTCTCCACTGCTCTAGAGTCCAGTGGCGGCGCTTTACACCATGGTATGGTTTGGATGCAGCTACTCGGCCATGGAAACCCATTCCATGAAGCTCTACACACTGTTCTTGAGCTAACCTGAAGGACACATGAAGTTTGGAGGTCTGTAGCAATTGAGTCTGCAGAAAGTTGGCGACCTCTGTGCTGACCCCGCCCCGTTGGTTTACGTGGCCTTCCACTTTGTAGCTGTCGTTCCCAATTGCTTCCACTTTGTTATAATACCACTGACAGTTGACTGTGGAATATTTAGGAGCGAGGAAATTTCACGACTGGACTTGTTGCACAGGTGGAATCCTGTCATAGTACCACACTGGAATTCACTGAGCTCCTGAGAGCGACACATTCTTTCACAGATGTTTGTAGAAACAGTCTGCAGGCCCAGGGGTTTGATTTTATTCACCTGTGGCTATGGAAGTGACTGGAACACCTGATGTCCATTATTTGGATGGGCGAGTGAATACTTTTGGCAATATAGTGTATGTCCTCTTTGACAAACTGTCCTCCATCATGGACACTCCTCCCCGCTGTACCACACTATAATATATACGAGTACATAAGAAGCTCCTACAGCTCCACTCCCACAGGGAAGTCTTGTGCTATTTTTACCACTTTAAAGTATGAACTATTTGTAACATTTTGATACGATTCCCCAGATCCCAGATAAATGTTCAAATCAAGTATAGCTTTTACTGAAAACATGTGGAATGCTGATTTACTCTTGACTCCAAGAACATTAGACATGATATTCCATTTATTTATGTTTCAATTTTGTGCTTTGGTTGTCAAAACGATGATGCAGTTCAGAAAGCAGAATGAGCCTCACATTTGGGTTGCCAGTTTCAAAGCTGAAATCCAGCGTGTTTAAACCTAAAGGCCTCGCTCTGATGTGGATCCTCACTAACTAAACCCCAGTCAGTCATTGATCTTTGCCTCCGCTGCTGCAGTACATGTTGTCCATATACCGAGAATGAGAAAAACTTGTATCGTGACTGTAGTGGTGCAGGCTACACTCAGCTCCTTCAATCTTCCTGTCAGTCACAGCCATCAGAAATCACGAAGACAGGACAGAGTTCCAGAATAATCTACATCTTTACAAAGGAAACAGTGACAATGACGCAGTGCACCAGACTATAGAGGGACAGAGGAGATAATACTCCCTACAACTGTACAACAACTCACCCACTGCACCAGACTATAGAGGGACAGAGGAGATAATACTCCCTACAACTGTACAACAACTCACCCACTGCACCAGACTATAGAGGGACAGAGGAGATAATACTCCCTACAACTGTACAACAACTCACCCACTGCACCAGACTATAGAGGGACAGATAATACTCCCTACAACACCAGACTATAGAGGGACAGAGGAGCTCATTCTCCAACAGGCTCCTACAGCTCCGCTCAAACAGTGAGAGATACAGGACTACATCCATACTATAATACTCCCTACAACTGTACAACAACTCACCCTTATGTAATAGATAATACTCCCTACAACTGTACAACAACTCAGTCTTAAGTAACAGATAACCTTATGCCCTGTCAATCAGCAGAGTATTTGCAATTTCCCCACTGTGGGACAAATAAAGGATTATCTTATCTTATCTTATCTTATTTACATTGTCGTTCTTGTCTCTTGTTTATAGCTGTGATTTTATAGTTTATTTTATATTTTATTACTTATTTTTCTATTTTTATTTTGACTTGTACATATACATTTTTATAATTATGTCTCATTTGACACGTGTCTCTTTTTGCTACACCATCTATTTTTGTTACTCTCTGTTATTATATTATATTGTGATGAGTGAGCGACTGTGTCCAAATAATATTGATCCCTTGTGGATCAATAAAGTTTGTCTCAGTCTAAGTCTAACAAAATTAGAGCAAAATCACAAGTTGAACAAAATCTTCGGTTTTAATCTGCATAAAGCTGCTCACCCTGCAGTTTAAATCTGTACAAAATGTTATGGAATTTGATTCTTGTATTCGTTTTTTTGTCAATTCTGGATGCAATGTGAAAAATATAAACTTTCAGCAGAATTCTATTTATTAACAGATAAATCACAAATCATAACAGCACAATACTTGTCAGAAAATATATACTCGTTATGTACACGTTTATTATTAACAAGTACACAAGTGGGCCGACAGGTGTAATCTCTGTATTGTATAGGCCTCCTGTCGTGTGTGCAGGTGTCAGTATCGACAGGTCCTGACAGATACAGAGTGACAGACGCCGGGAAGAGCTCGAGGGCGGGGGGTGTCATCGCCTTATCTCACCCCCCTCCCGACCACCATCCCCCCTCCGGACCCTCGCCATGGCAACCACTGTCCTCTCCCGTCCAATCAATGACCCCGCTGTCATCTCCACGGAAACAGGTCCCTGAGCCGCCCCAGCTGTTGTGGCGCGCTGGTCTGTGTTTGGTCTGCGCGCTCGTGTCGGTGTTGTTGTGTGCTGGAAAGGAGGGAGGCCTAGTGTTTACTTCAAAGTGTGCTAGGAGGAGGTAGGGCGCTTCAAAGTGTGCACGAGGAGGGGAGGAGAGGGCGCTTTACTCACCTCCTCAGTCCCACAGAGGGATTTGAGCTCGGGTTATGCGCGGAAAAGCAGGCCGCAGCAGAGGTAAGATAGAAAAAATGAAAATACTGCGATCGTACGAGAATGTAGACTCTTCCCACTCAGCCCGACTCCATATTAAAGCAGACCTATTGTGCAAAATGGACTTTTCAGAGCTTTTAACACTAGGGTTAACTCACATTCAGCTAGTTTATTTTACTCAATTTTACTGAATTTGTGGATCTTAATGATTGTGGTAAAGTAACAGTCACTTTCAGGGTGAAAAACGCACATTATTTGTCAATTAGACTAAGCGAACTTCAACAGTGACGTGTTCTTGCCAAGAGTCCAGCTCCATTTCCCAGTCTGTTCCGGTCCTCCTTTTGCTTCCTCCCTGTTTTTCCTACAGCTGCCTCATTCCCGAATCATCCCAGGGAATCTCTATAAACTCCCTCTGTTCATTCAGTCTCTATAAACTCCCTCTGTTCATTCAGTCTCTATAAACTCCCTCTGTTCTTTCAGTCTCTATAAACTCCCTCTGTTCTTTCAGTCTCTATAAACTCCCTCTGTTCTTTCAGTCTCTATAAACTCCCTCTGTTCTTTCAGTCTCTATAAACTCCCTCTGTTCATTCAGTCTATAAACTCCCTCTGTTCTTTCAGTCTTTTCCAGTTTACACCTGTTCACCTGTTTTGTTTCCTCCAGTATATTTTGAGCCCCAAGTGCGGGGCCTTGGTTGAGTTCACATGGAATGACTGAGCGACATTATTTTAAAACACATGTTAGGATGTGTTTTGAACTTAAGCTGAACAAAAGTTTTGCTACATTTTTTTTTTCAAATTCTAATAAATATTCAGATCCTTGTGTACCTGATGCAGATCTAAATGGCATTATTGTAGAATAGAACCTGTTTTTACTCTAACTTGTGTATATAAGTAACATTTATTTGCTCAATTCAAGGCAATCGGATGAAGATGAAATTACTCTTAAAGTAAAGGTTACTACATTTTCAGATTTGAGGAACTATGAATGAAAACTAAAGTACACTTGATGAAAGAGGAATTTACTGCACACGACACTGAGGAATCACTTGTAAACTCAGCTTCAGATTCACAGTCCAGTTTAGTCAGATTTTTCAAGGCAGTCGGTTTCCTAGATTTTTTCACGTAAGGTCTACTTATTAGATTCGACAGTGCATGTTATGGTTCTTTCCTTTTCTCACTGACCCTCTGAAGTTGTATTTGGAGTGATTCCTGCATGTTTGAGTGATTTTTATCCTCCTGTATTCAAGACGTCACTGCTCTAATCTACCTCGGTGTTTTCATCTCCACTGCTGCACACCCTCTGTGACGTACGCACTTCCTTCTCAATAACACCTTCTCATTTTTAATAAGCCGGACTGCAGGAGAACGCAGTTTCTTCCCACTCAACTCCATTTGGATGTTCTTGTTTTGCCTTCAATGTTCCACTGTCAGTCAATCACAACTCGCGGCCACATTTACACCGCAGCAGCAGAACCAACAGCCTCTTATTATTTTTAGGGACACGCCAATCCGCGTTTTTCAGTTCCGATATCAATACTGTGTCTTTAGGCATTAACCAGTGCAGGATTGAAAATGACATTTATTTCCCTCAAAACACAACAAACGTATTACAAAATGGATCTGATTGTGTTATGTATCCTGCAAGTAACAACTGAACAACTTTGTACGGATTAAAGTTCAAACATCATGACCTACATCAGTCAGTAAAAAGTCCAACCAGGGTATCGACCGAACCGATATCGTGGAACAAATAAACGATATTGCAATTTTTTTCCTGGATCAGCAGCGATGTTCAATACGAGTATCAATACCAGTGCATCCTTAATATTTTATATAAAAACACGTAGAGTTTAGACCCCAAAAAGCAGAACGCTTGGTTGCGATTGGATGAAGCAAATGTACTAAAAACAACTAAAACAACATTACATGGGTTGAGTGTTCGCCCACTAACTGGATGGTAGCCAGTTCAAACCTCACCCACATTGTTCACTTGACTTCATGCAGTTTTTACACAGCTGAAACCCTCAATGAATAAAAGAAGAGCCTGAGGAGTTGTACATAAATTAGTCTTAAACGTTTGTACAGATCTGTAAATGAGCGCAAACACAGCAGCAGTAAATATACAAACCTGAGTGTGTCATATGGAAAGTGTAAATGGGATCTTCAGGTGTAATACTGTAGTAGCTCCGGAGGTGTGGAGCTCTGCAGGATCAACAGGGACTTACATTTGTACACATGCTGCATATTTTTAGTATGTAGAAAACAGTAGTGTGCGGTGACTTTTACAGGTAGGCAAGCAGACTTAGGGTGGACGTCAACATTTAGTCAATAACACTTTACTAACGCCCCTTTTTATGCAAATTACACCTAAAAATCCAAGGCCATGGTTCTCGACCGGAAAAAGGTGGTTTGCCCTCTCCAGGTGGGTGGAGAGTCCCTGCCTCAAGTGGAGGAGTTCAAGTATCTCGGGGTCTTGTTCACAGTGAGGGGAGGATGGAGCGTGAGATTGACAGGTGGATCGGTAGTGATGTGGTCGCTGTATCGGACCGTTGTGGTGAAGAGGAGCTGAGCCGAAAGGCAAAGCTCTCGATTTACCGTCAGTCTATGTTCCTCCCCTCACCTATGGTCATCCTCCCCTCACCTATTTTCATCCGAAAGGACAAGATCGTGGAAACAAGCGGCCGAAATGAGTTCTCACACAAACTCGTTCTGAAACTGTCTCATTGTTTCATTAAACGACGGCCTGTATTTCTAACGAACATCTAATCATTACAAACGAAGCTACAAACAATGACTGACAGTAAAAGCGAGTTATTTTTAGACACTTTTAGACACTTGTGTTGAAACTTGCGCTGCTGTTGTCGTCTCCTGCCGCACACGCCACTCACTGGGAATCGCTGCACATTTCCGGTTCCCATGTTTCCCTTCAGAGATGGGCAAAACGACACAAGTCGGAACTGTGGTTGTTGATGTTTCAAACAAACCGAAGTGAAGGGAAAACTGGATTATTTGGATAATTCAAAACTATTTAATTATACTTAAACTAACATGCAATGATTTTAGATTTTATTGGGCGACCACTGCTTGCCTTGATTCCCCTGAATGCACAACGCTGGTAGAAAGTAGTTAAACTAAACTTTGTTCCCTCATCAAAAACAAGACGTTTCATATGTCATCTATGCATGTTTGAGTAATCTAGTGATCTCTCCCAGGCCCTAATCGAACCCTCCTTATGGTTAGCAGTAAGACTCTGTCCAATGCTCCACCCCCAAGCCTACACATACACATACAAAATATGATACAAAACAATACACTACAACTTCACAAACCTGTTTGATTAGCGAAATGCACGTGGATTGTAAAGTGATAGTGCTCTGAAGGGTGTGACTTAGCACCAAGAGCAAAGAGAGGGGGTCTCAGAGCATTAAAAACTAAACTAAATCTTATGAAATACGTTAATTTTGGGCGAATATAGTACTTTCAAAACAATAAAAGGTTACAAGGTGATCTCAATGTTACCCCATAAAAGCATAATGTCCCGCTTTAATGTTTTATTCTTCCAATCACATTAATCTGTTTCATCCAGGCGGTTATGCAGAACTCTTACCATTATTCTTACTTGAGTAGTGCTTTCCTACTTCACACTTCTACTTGAGTAATATTTTGAAGTCACCTCTGCCCACCTCTCTTCTCTAAATAGAGTTGAATTAGCCGTTTTTTCCTTTCAGATTTCACCATTAGCTTGACAAGCGTTTTTCTTAAGCCCTCCTACACTGACAGTGATCATTTCAGTGACAGCTCTGCCGCCGCTCATGACGTCCTCTTTGTCCCAGAGTGACTCCAGTCGTCTATAACAGGAAATCATCTCTGGAAATGTCTCCCCATCTGAAAACCGCCGTTACATCTTTCTCTTTATAATCACAGGTGCTTTGAATGGCAGTCTTTGTGCGATGGAGAGCTCTGATTGGCTTGCCGGGGACTCCATTGATCAGGCCCGGGGGCGTGTTCTCTTATTAGCGGTTTAAGATGGCCGATCAGGAGCCAGTAAAGGTCCGCCGCAGCCTGCAGTGGTGTGGAGGAGAGGGCACGGGGGAACTCTGGAGCTGCGAACAGGCTCGAGGATTCATTAGCTCGTGTAATAAAGTCAGGTCAATAACACGTTTTCATTTTTAATAAGCCAGATTGCGGGAGAATGCCGTCTCTCTTCTTCCCATCCAGCCCTGCTCCACTTTAAAGGGGTGCTAGGTAACAAGGGGTTTATCGTGAACTTACGATTTCAATACCAAGGAATAGACTCATTACTCATTACTTACTGTATTGTCTTTAAAAAAGAACCCAAGAAGTTAAATATCAAACTAGTCTAATCAAGGCTTTTCTTTTATTAGGATGATAAATGCTGAACATTCATAACATGTTCGTGTGCCATACGGATGCCCTCCCACAGCAGAGCACAGCCCCTCGCCCTGTTCCTGTATCCACTCAGCACTGCTCTACAGTTTGGTCTGATCTGGATCTTACAGCGTTTTCTTACCCTCTCTGCAGTTCTAATGTTGGATTTTCTCGTACCCTTTCTGTCACCAGCTCCATTTCATTTTGTGACCAAATTATTCCCACTGTGCCAAAGTACCGCCACACCACTGGTCTACAGCAGAAATCACAGAATTCTGTCCACTGAACACTGAAATGTATTAGAATGCTTCCTGGTGCTCACAGCGCTGTGTAAATGAGTTTTTGGACGGAGCGGTGAAATCAATAGAAAATGCAGTGTGTTGTGTGTGACCGATGGCCTCTCATGTTCTACATCACTTCTTATCAATCATTTAAATATGATCAATAACAGCACCAGTGTACAGGGCCCCACATTAGACGCACATTAACGTGACACATTTTTATTCAGAACTAAGGGCCAGTGAATAATAATGATTCTTCTGTCGTTTAATCTGCATTAAAACACTTGAGTTTGTATCTACGGCTGTGGTGAAGAAGGAGTGGGACAAAAATGTGTTTAGGGCAAATGACCTGTGAAAAAAGAGACAATCAAGTCCTCATGAATTAACACACTGTAGAGTTAAAACTGTGGCCCTGGTCTGTTTCTGCTGAAACTGAAGCTGCTGCAGTGGTTCTGTGCACATCTCAAACACGCTGAGGAGAGAGACTGAAGTTCTACTGCGCGTTTAGAAATGATAAAGAATTCAAGACAAAGCAGCTTTCTGTATGCTCCAGTTTAATTAGGAACAATCATTCGCTCAGCACCGTCGAGATTCTGCCCTCAGACACCGATAAGCGGCGCACAAAAACGTCTCCAGTGTTTTTGTTGTGTTTAAAGCCACACTGTTCCTTTTCGTGACGTCACGATCAGAATATCAGTGAAATCTGTAGGTTTAATGCAGCTACAGCCGCACACACGCACACGGACTGTCAAATATGAACACAAGAAAAAATAACAAGTTGTCCAAAGTTATTCCGGCGTGTCGTTTGCTGATTCTGCTTTTTCTCCAGACGCGTGAGTATTTTTAAATAAATCTGTCATGAACTGGGCCTGTGTAAGTGAATGAAACAGTTGTATTTCTCCCGTCCAAGTGGAGCAGAGTTTTTAGTATGAAACTCTCTGTTGGACATTGGGCCCTTTATTAGACCCAGACCTGTGCTGTTTAACTGCTGCGGTTTGGTCTTGGCCTTGCGCCCCCTAGTGGATGCCGCATCAATCGAGCACCATCTGCGCAGAATGAAGAAAACAGCCCTTCAAATTAAAATTACAGCTGCTTGATTATGGCAAAAAATTTTAATCGCGATTTTGTGGCTCCAGGTTTTGAGAGGCAGAACCAGCACACATCATTCTAAACTATATTTTTGATTAAACATTGCTGTAATTGACTAATAAAGTGTAATTGTTGAAATCTGGGCTATAATTCCAATTACTTGCACAGCTCACATGACCTTTACTATGCAACTATACGATCTCTTAACAAGCAGCTACTGTTGTTAGCCTGAGTTAATTATCTATACACAGACATCATGGTTTTACTTGGTTATGAGACAACCTTAATAAAAATACAAAAATACATAATAAAGGATTAAATTGCTGCATTCACACACACAAGAGCTGTGAAAAGTATTGAAAATCACACACTAAACGATACTAAAACTGGTATAAAAACTAGATACTCATTTGAGCAGGTATCGATACTGAAAAAAAGAAATGAACCTTTCCTGAATGTGTTTAGAACGACTGGAGCTGGATCAGAGCAAGTATAAGAGCACAGAGACTAGAATACACCCATGGACCTGGTTTAGACCTGGTTTAGACCTGGTTTAGACCTGGTTTAGACCTGGTTTAGACCTGGTTTAGACCTGGACCACTATGGAACCTACCTGGACCAATGGATTATACAGATATAAAGCCACATAAGATAATATAAAAGAAAATACTACCATTTAATGCTGAAAATCACATTCTATTGTCTAAATAAAGAGTGTTTTTAATGATCATCAGTACTGAGAAACTGAAATGTTTGTATCGTGACAATAAAACATACACCACATCAAAACTGGAAGTAAACAGGGACTAAACCAGGACTAGAACAGTACCAAACCAAGTCTACATCAGGTCTAAACCAGGACTAAACCAGCCCAAGTGGTCTTTTCCATACAATAGCAGGTCGATTTGATGAGTTTTGCCTGTCTGGGCTGCAGTATAAACTTATGATTCAAATTAAATTGCCTTTTGTGAGTGTGAACCTGCTGAGGACACCAGCCTCGAAAGGTTAATGAGGATTTTCAGAACAAAGTGAGAGCTCTGCAGTCAGACCTCCCTAATTAATCATGCCATTGTTCAAGTGAAAAGCCAATTCTAAAATAATACTCACATGTAATAAATAAAATAATAATAATAATAATAATAATAATAATAATAATAATAATAATAATAACAACTGTGAATTAGCGTCGTTTTGAAGAACTGAACCAAAATCAGGAGACACGTGTCCACACAGTCGCGCAGCAGTCAAGTCTTTAAATTAATTTCAAAGTAGATTGTTCGATATTAACATGTTTTATAAGTCTCACTTCCCTTAGCTCTCCGGGCTAAGTCACTCCCCCCTCAGAGCGCTATAATAACGCTAATGAAACTGCTGCACGTCACATCAGGTTTGTCAAGTTGTTGTGCACAGTTTTCTATCATGTTTTTGTACGTTTATGGAGAACTGTCGTGTGGGAGCATGTGGGCGGAGCCTCGTACAACAGGGTTTGAATAGGGCCCACGAGAGATCTCTAAATTACTCAAACGTGCATGGATGACTCTAAAACCTTCTCAGACATGTTTTTGATCAGAGAACGTTATAAGAAGGCTAAGAAAAATCAATTTTCCCACCCTGAGTCTCCCCCAGCCTCCGCCATCATTAAATTCTGTATCTCTATCGTATTCCCCGGTTGTGGCGTGGTCCTCGCTCGGGAACTTCCCTTTAAATTACAGTAAAGTTCACAAAGTGACTTTCGATTGTGTTAAAATAATAAAAATCTTTAGTAAAAAGCGAAAAATTTATACGATCTGAAGGTATATTCCGGTTATAAAGGTTCCTTTTTACAAGCTAAAAGAACAATTGCAATATTTTGAAAAAAAAAACTTGTAGGCCCAAGTTGGTGCGCTTGGAAAAGATTACACACATTAGAAAAGGAAAGTTGAAATTGTTTGACGATGAGTGGGGTCTTTTTAAAATGTTTATAAGGAATCTTAACTTGGTGGAAGGTGCTGAAGATGACTGAGATTATTCTGTGAACCTTTTTTTATTCTTTTTTAATTTTTGTGTGTGTATGTATATATGTATGTATGTGTGTGTGTATGTATACATATATACACATTTTATATTTTTAGGTGAGTATATATGTATGTGTTTGTGTATATATGAGTATATATATTTATACTGGGAGAAAACATATATATATATATATGGATGGATGGCTATAACTTTGATCTGTTTGTGTTTTTTTGTTTTGTTTTGTTTTTTGTTTTATGTACACAGCTGGCATACTGTTTGTGGTTATGCTTTGATAATATACAAAAAAATAAATAAAAACATTGTTACAAAAAAATAAAATAATAATAATAATAATAATAAAAATCTCTTCTATTTCCATTTTACTCGTGCGTCTGTTCAAAAACACACATCTGAGGACCAACTGAGAGTAACACACTCGGACTGAAATGCAGCCAAATATTCAAAATCGGATCCATATCGATATCCAATCCAATCCAATCCGATCCACTTCATTAAAAATGTTTATATTTTTTTTCCAGAACTGTTTCCCTCATATGTACAAACATAAAACCTCGCAGCTTCCTGACCACGTGTTTGTGTATCAGCAGACACCACTTATGTCTGTTACACCTCCTAATCCCACTTAAAGACACACTCCGCTGCCCCTCCGGCGCTGCCGCTCCGGCGCTGCCCCTCCGGCGCTCTCCCTGGACCGTGAGCACGTGCACGCTCGTCCTCACGTGCGCGCTCATCTCCACGTGCACGCTCGTCCGTCGTGCGCGTGCGGAGGAGCCCGTTCATGTGAGACGGAGAGGGGAAGCGTGTCTCTTAGGCTGTCGTTAGTGGAGCACAAAGCAAACACGTACGCAGCGGCGTTATGGGCTGTGGTTGCCTTGGTAACCGCTCACACACCTAACAGTGGTGCAGAGGGATCCAGCTGTGGTGAGCGCGGGGCCCCGAATCAGTAATCTAGTAATCCACAAGGAGTATTTACGGAAAGGGAATAGGCTGCTATGAGACAAATACTGTTTTGTACTTCAACAGCGGAGGGTCATGTGAGGAGAGGCTACAGGAGAGACGTTCAGTGTTTTTGTGTTTAAAGTTACGCCGTAAGTGTCAGCGGAGTCTCAAATTTGACTTAATCTGGTGCTAAAAATAAATTGTCATTTTACACCAACCGAGAAGCAGTTTGTGAAGAAAAGTTGAAAAATACTGTGTGTGCAGTAGTTTCATTAGCAGGATGCAGGCTGGTTGTGATCGTGCTCTGAAGGGGGAGTGATTAGCAGGATGCAGGCCGGTTGTGATCGTGCTCTGAAGGGGGAGTGATTAGCAGGATGCAGGCTGGTTGTGATCGTGCTCTGAAGGGGGAGTGATTAGCAGGATGCAGGCTGGTTGTGATCGTGCTCTGAAGGGGGAGTGATTAGCAGGATGCAGGCTGGTTGTGATCGTGCTCTGAAGGGGGAGTGATTAGCAGGCTGGTTGTGATCGTGCTCTGAAGGGGGAGTGATTAGCAGGATGCAGGCTGGTTGTGATCGTGCTCTGAAGGGGGAGTGATTAGCAGGATGCAGGCTGGTTGTGATCGTGCTCTGAAGGGGGAGTGATTAGCAGGATGCAGGCCGGTTGTGATCGTGCTCTGAAGGGGGAGTGATTAGCAGGATGCAGGCTGGTTGTGATCGTGCTCTGACATGTTCATACGTTGTTCTTGGCAAATACAGAATTTTCAAAACAATAAAAGGAAACGTGGTGATCTAAATATGTCCTGTGTTAAACAAAATAACCTCGTTAACAAAAGAAGAATTTTTAAAAAAGATAAAAAATCCCTGTGCAATTAGAGCAAAACTACAAGGCTACAAAACACAAACACATGACGATGACTCTGGTTAAGTAGAGAGCAGCACATGGACAACAATAAACAGCAGGTAAAGTGTCTCCAGTGTAGTAAAGAGGCGGCAGTGGCAACACTCGTGCCTCACAGCAAGAAGGTTACGGGTTCGATCCCCGGGTCGCCCGGGCCTTTCTGTGTGGAGTTTGCATGTTTCCTCCCCGTGTCTGGATGGGTTTCCTCCGGGTACTCCGGTTTCCCCCCATCAACCAAAAACATGCAACACCCCTATGAACAGTTTACAATCAAGGACCGTCAAGGAATTCCTCCCTCCTGTGGCTCACCACCTGCAGAGGGGTTCACCACCTGCAGAGGGGTTCATCACCTGCAGAGGGGTTCATAGGGTCTGGGTCTGGTGCACAGAGTAATGGGCAGCGTGCTGCCCCCGCGACCCAGCCGGATTAAGCGGGAGAAGATGGATGGATGTAGTAAAGAGCATGGAAACCCGACCGAAGTCCGATAGAACCTGTCGGAATCCGACGGGCTCAGTTGGACAAATATTTAGTACTTGGGTTTGGGCTCGGGTCGAACTCGGACACGTCAGCGCGATAAAACATTTGACATTTTCGGTCTTAAACGATTTTTAAACGTGCGACAAAAAGCGCACACCACAGACACGAGGAGAATCTTATTTTAAATCTCCGATCACAAAGACTTCAGCGGGACACATTACATCTGGAAAGTATTCACAGCGCTTCCTTTTTCCCACATTTTGTCATGTTACAGCCTCATTCCAAATTGTATTAAATTAATCTCTTACCTCAAAATTCTACACACAATACCCCATTATGACAATGTGAAAAAAGTTTTTTTTTGACAGTTTTTGAATTGATTAAAAATAGAAACCTCAAGATGCACTGTATGTCTGCAGACCACAGGATATAAACCTGTGAGCGCAGGCGCTGTGTCAACTGTTCCCTGTCTACAGTAAAACCACTCGATTTGAGACTCTGAAGTGTTCAAAGATCTGAGCTCTGCACTTCT
>CM057085.1:41317757-41405257 GCA_029959045.1 Taenioides sp. WSHXM2023
GGAAAGAAAGATGAGGGGAGAGGAAGACATCATCTAAACAGAAGCTTTCTGTATCTTTATTCCGCTCTCCGCCCTGGAGCCGTGTGGAAACCTCTGAACGAGACTGACAGGACAAGAGCCCGCCCCCGCTCCTCGACCAGCCAATGGGAGCGCGGCGCAGAGGAGAAGGAGTCACACTGACAGACTCTATATTCTTCAGAGTTCAGAGTTTCCTCGACAAAACATGACTTACATAACGAGGGCTGGAGGGCTGCCTGCTGAACCTATGCAGGCGTCTATTGTACTTCAGCTCACATACAGCTCGGTAAAGGGGATATATACAGTAGTACAGGCGATACAACACAAAAATATATCACTTTATTTTTTATTGTTAAGTGCATCTGCAGCTGTCCTCATTTTTCAGCATTCTGACACTCACGGCAAGGCAAGGCAACTTTATTTGTATAGCAAAATTCATGCACAAATTTAAAGTGTTTTGCAGAATAAGAAAGACGTTAAAATCACAAATAAAAATAAAAATAATCATAAAATCTGCATTAAAGAGAAGAGAGAAGAGGCTGGAATAAAAACCTCTCAGTCATGTGCAGCTAAACAAACTGTTTAGAGTCTGGATTTAAACAGAGTCAAAGTCGAGGCCTGTGTCTAGAACCTGAAACACTCCCCATGTTTAGTTCTGGTTTAGTCCGTGTTTGGTCCATGTTTAGTCCCGGCCCGTTTCCCCTATGTCCACGCCTACAGGAAGTAACAACAGCTGACCACGCCCACAGGAAGTAACAACAGCTGACCACGCCTACAGGAAGTAACAACAGCTGACCACGCCTACAGGAAGTAACAACAGCTGACCACACCCACAGGAAGTAACAACAGCTGACCACGCCTACAGGAAGTAACAACAGCTGACCACACCCACAGGAAGTAACAACAGCTGACCACGCCTACAGGAAGTAACAACAGCTGACCACGCCTACAGGAAGTAACAACAGCTGACCACGCCTACAGGAAGTAACAACAGCTGATATACGACACGTCACCACCAACACCAGGGACAGTTCTGAAGACGCAGCAGCCGACGAAACATGTCAACAAGGTAAATACACGTTACTGTATTGTCTTTAAAAAAGAACCCAAGAAATCATGTGAATGAATGAAACAAAACACAACTCTAGGCATGTTTTTGCGTAATATCAGACATTTAAATATAAAATGTTGTGATCTCATCTGAACCCCAGCTAATGAACAGAGATGATCTTGTAAAAGCGTCAGGTTGTACTCACCAGGCGCTCGGACATGGGCGTCTTGTCACTGGCCGGTAGATGTTGTTCCAGAGCGAGAACGATGCAGTTCGCGATGATGGTGGCCAGGATCATGTACTCAAACGGAGTGAGAGGCACGTTAAGGAAAGTTCAGACAATATTAAAATGTATAATATTCAAAACAGTCACATACATTTTATAACAGGCAGAAGAGTCAAGAGAAAGTAAACAATCCAAAAGTCACATTTTATTTTTAAAAGGACTCAATATTTTAAAATGCTGAAAGAAATATCCAAACGTATGATCTTCACTTATCTATAAAAGTTAAACCTTATCATCTGCATTTCAGTTTTATAAGAAAGTTCCACCATAAAACTTTCTTACAAAACTGTCTTCCTTCTCAATAGTTAATTTTGGATGGTTATATACACAAAAATGAAATGTTGAGCTTAAATTTTGATTGTCACCTTTTTTAAATTAAAGAGAATTACGCTTTTACGTGGTTTTAACCGTTAACCCATTTACATCAACATGTGACCTTTTATAGTTTTGAAAACGTAATATTTGCTCTCCACACTAAGTCACTCCCCCTTCAGAGCGCTATCACAACACAATCAGCGTGCACCCTGCTAATGAAACTACTGCACATCAGATCAGGTTTGTGAAGTTGTAGTGTACAGTTTTTGTATCGTTTTTGTATCGTGCATGGCTGATGTAGGCTTGTGGGCGGAGCCTTGGACAAAATCGTACTGCAAACAATAAAGAGAGCTCGAAAATTCGGTCCTAAATTATTCAAACATGCATGAAGGACGTCTAAAAGCTCTTCAGACGTGTTTTTGATGAGGGAACAATGTTATACCTTGGTAGATGGTTCATCATCATTGGTCCCAAATCTCTCCTCGCATCTGCACAGAACTTCACTCTCACCAGAGTCACAAAGTCACCCCCCCAGCTCAGATCAGAAACCTCGGATTCATCTTCGACCCCACAGATCCACCACATCACCAAGACTGCCTTCGAAACATCACTCGCCTTCACAGACCTCGTCCAGCCCCACTGTCCCTCCCGCCGCCTCCGATCAGCCGACTCTAACCTTCTCGCTCCCACTGTCAAGTCAAAGCACCGGACCTTGAGGGACTGAGCCTCTGCCATGGAACTCTCTTCTTCTATCAGGAACTTAGACTCACTAAACACCTTAAAAAACTGCTCAAAACACATCTTTTCCTCACAGCCTACAGCGCCCCCACATGTCTGCTCCTCATAACTGTTTTGTCTGTCCTTGTTTTAGTGTTACTTTACTGTGAAGCGTCTTTGTGATACCGTGAAAAGCGCTAGATAAAACCAATTTATTATTGTATTATTATTATTAGAGAGGTCCAAAACATTGATTTGGCTTAACCCCGTCTTCAAACTATTTGTGTTAAATGAACAAATATTTTAAATAAATTATCTTCAAAATTAAAACGATTCACTATTGGATCTACATAAAATAATTCAGGTCCATTGTCCAACAAGTAGCACAATAACGATCTAATCAACAGTGTTAATCATGAGCTTCACTATTATGATTTTTTTATTCTGGCTGTCAAAATCGTCACAATATTTCGCCTCACAGTTTGTCATCAACATTTCACTATAAAACAAACAAACAAACAAACAAACAAACAAACACATCCACTGCGCCTGTGCCTCCACGCACCCCCTGCCCTCCTCCCATCACTCGCTGTACGTCTTTGAAGAACACGGAGGAGGAGCGGCCACAACCCTTCCAGATGGTTGCCCACCTCTCTTCATCATAAAGCATGCATTTTCTCTGGGTCAGTGCTGCAGTCGCTATTAAAGAACCACGAGTCCAGCCAAGCATTAGGCTCCAGAGACGCAACAGTCACAAAGCATAAAGAACGTGTGGTAAATCAACACAGCAGTTTTTCAGAGATGTAACAATTTGGGAAATATTTCATAGGGCATATTTGGGGCTTTGTTTTAAGGACCAAGATACTTTCCACATGTCCCACTGCAATGTTTATGTGTCACGCCGAAGTGGATAAATGAATGACTCCTGCTGTTGAGTCAAAATTTTAAAAAACATGGAATATCATACCAATTCTATGCTGATGATTCCCAAATCTATTTGCTGCTCAAGAAAATCAAAACCAGCTCCCTGGGAGTCCTGCTGAAATGTTTAGATGACGTCAAGGCTTGGTTGGCTATGAATTTTTTTATTTGAATGAGTCCAAACGCTCTGCGGGTGGGTGGAGACTCCCTGCCTCAGGTGGAGGAGTTCAAGTATCTCAGGGTCTTGTTCACGAGTGAGGGGAGGATGGAGCGTGAGATTGACAGGTGGATCGGTGCAGCGTCGGCAGTGATGTGGTCGCTGTATCGGACCGTTGTGGTGAAGAGGAGCTGAGCCGAAAGGCAAAGCTCTGGATTTACCGTCAGTCTACGTTCCTCCCCTCACCTATGGTCATGAGCTTTGGGTAATGACCGAAAGAACAAGATCGCAGATACAAGCGGCCGAAATGAGTTTCCTCTGCAGAGTGGCTGGGCGCTCCCTTAGAGATAGGGTGAGGAGCTCAGTCACACAGGAGGGGCTCGGAGTAGAGCCGCTGCTCCTCCACGTTGAGAGAAGCAGCTGAGGGGAGGGCATCTGTTCCGGATGGATGGAGTCCAAAACGGAAATTGTTGTTTTTAAACCAAGTATGTCTGATTTTCAGTTTGACATGGGCTCTTTTCAACAGTTCACCAAACCTACAGCCACCAACCTCAGCGTCATGACTGATGAAGATTTTAGGTTCGATAAGCAGATAAATGCAGTGGTTAAATCCAGTTTTTAATACCTGCGGCTTTCCCTCCTCAAAAACAAACCTAGAGTTGTGTTTGTTTCATTCACATGTTTGAGGAACTCTTTATTATCAGTCTGTCTACATCTCCAAAGCTCCAAACGCTCTGTTCCACCTTGTGATGTCATGAAGCGGTAGTTTTAAAGTGAGCAGCTGCTTTTACATTTAGTTCAGTAAAGAATGGGGCTGAAAACATCAAAATGATTCTAGCGAAGTTGTTTAAAAAGTTTAAAAACAGTATTACCACATGACATCACGAGGTGGAACAGAGTGTTTTCAGTTTGAGAGAAAAACTCAGTAAATCTGCAGAGTTTGTGTGTTAAACATGTGAATGAAACAAAACACAACTCCAGGTCTGTTTGTAATGAGGAAACAACATTAGAACAGATGAGAAAATAACGTATTTTTTTTATTCTTTTATTCAATAGGGACAATGAACATCTACAACATTGCAGTGTAAATGTTTTGATTATAGCAAAAATGCTCATTTCCATCTGTCGTCCCTCGGCAGGTGACGCCACAGCAAAAACAATATTTCCTTTAGCCGCTGTTTCAAGTGTGATTTGAAAGTGTCAGTGTTGGAGTCTGTTTTATTGGTAACGGGAGTTGTTCCAGAACTTAGTGCCTCTGACTGAGACACACTTTGTCTGAATGTCGTGCGTCTGTGTGGGACTCACAGTTCCCCCGGGCCGTGGCCTTAGTTCCCACTGAGTCTTTGAGCTCTTTATACAGTGAAGCAGATCTGAGTCACACCAAGTTTAATCTGGCAAATCCAGAATAAAATCTCCGTATTCAGTCACCACACCCTCCTCTGCACCTCGAGCCACAACCAAACGTTCTATTCAAGCGCGCTCCACCCTGTGCTCTCGATTTCGTACACGTTTTTGCCAAAGTTTGCCAAAGAAAAAGGTCTATTGGCTCTATTCTGACTTGGTTTGATGGGATCACACCTGTGGTAAATATGTATCATAGTTTAACATCAGCTAAGTGGCAGTTTCCATAGGAAAAGTTGAGAAGAAAAGTACAAAAATACAGAAAGTAGTAGAGTTCCAAAACAGAATACCTCGTAACTATTGTCACTAATGCCAGATTAATCGCATTTGCACTGAAAGTCTTTAAAATGTGACTTTAAATACAATCATACAACAAACATAACACTAGTACTACAGAAAATGCTTTAAAAAAATGTAATTAAATGATTTTTTTTTTCCAAATCAAGCAGCCCTAACAGAAAATGAACTTGTAAACTTCACATCTGGACAAGATTTTAAAACTTATATCAGGTTATTCATCTTATTTTCAGATTTATTATCTACTTACTAGTTTTGAGACCCTCCTCAAAAACAGACCTGGAGTTGTGTTTGTTTCATTCACATGTTTGAGTAACACTTTATTATTAGTCCGTCTACATCTCCAAAGCTCCAAACGCTCTGTTCCACCTTGTGATGTCATGTAGTGGTTGTTTTCAAGTGAACAGCTACAGTTTCCTCTTTTTGTCAAGTAGAGATCGGCAATTCCAGGACTGAAATGATCCAAATGATTCTAATGAAGGTGCGTGGAGTTTAAAAACACAGTGGAGCACTTCCTGTATCACCACAACTCCCACTCAACACCTCAGACTCTGAGGCTGTGGACACAAATCAGACCCAGAGCACAGAGATGAACAGAAGAGGAGAGAGGAAGAGAGAGGGGGAGGAGAGAGGGAGGGAGGGAGGAGAGAGGAAGAGAGAGAGGGAGGAGGCGAGAGGAGGAGGAGAGAGGGAGAGAGAAGGAAAGAGATGGGAGCAGAGAGGAGGAGGAGGAAAAGAAAAGAGATAGAGAACCTACAGGGGGCGCTGTTTTTACGCACAATAAGATTGGAGATTTTATTTGTGGAGGAAATGACTTTACTTTAAAAACTGCTGCATTTGAGATTTGCTCATTTCGACCATTCAAATAATGCGACAGGAGCAGACAGAAGGAGGCAGGAGCAGACAGAAGGAGGCAGGAGCAGAGGAGAGAAGGTTATTTCAGAACCACGGACAGGGCCCACACCACAGCCACAGGGAGAAGCAGCAGAGCCTGTCACCGTCAAAACAAACATTTAATTCAGTAAACGACAGACGGGACCATCATTTTTGGGCCTCAATATTTATCGTGGGGATGTTTTAGTTTCTTTTTCTACTAGTGCTACTTAAAGAGGGGCTTATTTTTGAGCTTTCTCCCATGTTATAATGTCGTTTTCTCATCAAAAACATGCCTGAAGATGTTTTAGATCCACACACGCTCCAACACGATCATTTTCTGTAAATATACAAAACTGTACACAGTAACTTGACAAACCTGTGCAGTGTTTCATTAGGGGAATGCACAGCGATTGTGTTGGTTTAGCGCTCTGAAGGGGTTGTTTTCGGTCAAATACAGCATTTTTAAAACAAAAAAATGTAACATGGTGATCTAAATATGTGATGTTTTACAGTTAAGGCCCCAGAGAAGTAAAATACCCCTTTTAAGTGTTGAATTTAGCTAATTTTTCTGCTTTAGGGTCACTGTGCCATATTGTACTTTTCAGTATTTTCTTCAGTATAATTTGTTAGTCTTCAGCAGAACTAACTGGACTGCAGAAGTAACATGGCTCCACGCAGAGTTGACGACTGTGGCGCATCCAGGACGACAAATCAACAAGATCTGCATTTCCAGGGCTGTCCATCTTAAACTGCAGAAACGGTTCTGGCTCACAGGCTCCTCTTAAAGTCAGCCAAGAGACGTGTCTACAGAATTCAGAAGTTTTTAGCAGCGCTGTCAGTGTAATCAAAACACAAAAACAAAAACAAATAAATAAGGCTCCACTTACTGCCACATTTTTATGCTTAAAACAGACCTACTCTTGGATTTTTCAGAGCTTTTACCCATGTTAGAATTCTTTTTCCTTCTCGCTGACCTTCTGAAGTTGTATTTGGAGTGATTCGTGTGGGTTTGAGTCCTCTTGAATAGCTTATTTTGTGTTTTAAACTCCAGTCCATACACTACAGATAATTTGGATCATTTCAGCCCTGGAACTGCCAATCTTTACCGCACTAAAGGTAAAAAAAAGACAGCTGTTCAAGTGAAAACAACCACGTCATGTTGTTTTAACAGGACTCCCACCAACAACTTTTAACGCACACCAGCAAAAGAGATCACATCACCCCAATTTTAGCTTCCCAGTTGTTTTTAGAATCCATTTTAAAACTCTTGTAATAACTTCTAAAGCTCTTCATGGCCTCGCCCCCACATTTATCACCAAAATACTAAAACACCAAACCCCATCGAGAACCATGCGCTCCTCCTCTGCAGGTTTACGTCTCTATGAACAGAGGGGAAAAAAAAGAGTTGGGGATGCTGCTTTTATAATTATGCCCCAACTCGGTGGAACTCGCTGCCCTCTGAGATGAGCGAAGCCGGCTCTACGGAATCGTTCAAAACTAAACTTTTATAAATTGGCGTTCAGCTTAATTTGATGAACTTAATTGCACTTAATGGGCTCTTGTTCTTCTGCTGTAATCAGTCGTCTTCTGTACATTTTGTAATTATGTTTTTTATTATGTCTCCGGAAAGCACCTTGAATTTTAACAAGCACAAAAGGCGCTTTATAAATTACTCAAACATGTGTGAATGAAACAAAACACAACTCCAGGTCTGTTTATGAGGAGGGAACAACATTAGAACATGACTTAACGCTCATAAAAGTCTATTTTGTGCACTATAAGAGCTTTAACGTACAGCTAGGATAGTCCTCACCAAGACTCAGGATCTGGGGATGGGTCCAAGGATGGGTCAAATGCAGAGGACAGATTTCCATACGGGGACAATAAAGTGTCCAAGTCTTTTAATGGCTGAAGGAAGGAATCACTCTAGAGATTAAACTCATGAATTTATCTGTTGCTGTGTGTGTGCTGAGTAATCTCTCATCAAAATTTGTTGGATTTTTAAAGCCGTTAATAAGGTGGACCTATGTTTGGCACACTTTAAAAATAAATTAAATCTACAATAAAAAATAAAAATAAAAAGTTATAGTTACAAATAATAATCGGTTGTTCTTACGTTCCAAAAAATGGGAACTATTAAAATGGGACTGAAACTGTGGTTCTGAATTCCAGAAACATTATAATTTATTGTATTTTTAGACATAAGTTTGTCCACGTGAAGAAGTTTAGAGGCTGTGGCTTTGAGCTTCAGGTGTGGGACCTGTGGTTGGGACGGGGACTTCAGGTCCAGGTCTCGTCTTGTCCAGTTTGTCTTGTTCTGTTGTGTCCAGTTTATTTCTGTCTGTCTCGTCTGTGTGTTTCGTCTGAGTTGGTCCTGATTACCTGTATGTCCTGTTTTGTTTTTGTGTTTTTTTTTAATTATTGTTATATTTTGTATTATTTTTTGTCCGTGTGGTTGAATCTTTGGTTGTAATTTTTGTTACTAAAGACCAATCAATTCATTTACTAAACGACTAAAGGACTGCAGCCCTTAAATCATAACATTTCAGTGAATTTTAGACTGTTTCTTTGATTTAAACAGAACTTAACAGACTTGACTAACACACGTTTAATACACGTCTAACTGTTTCAGCATGTCATGTGTTTGCAACGACAGATCAGGCTTCAAAATGTGTTATGTTGACAGAGAAAAGAGAAAAGAGAAAAGAGGAGAGCGGAGGAGAGGAGAGAAGAGAATAGGAAAGAGGAGGAGTGACTGGGGACGGCTTTCTCTGCTACGCAACAACCATTTCACCATCTGTCTACTTCCTATTTTCGCGACAGCAGCGGACAGGTACCAGGCAGTGGGACGGGGGAGGACGGTTTGACATTTCGGACAAAAGACTTATCAGATGGACGGGAAGCGGGGGGTCAAAGGTGAGGGCTTACAGGACGTCCAGCAGAGACAGACAAGGAGACACGGGCGAACTCTTACCACCAAATGTTCAGTCAGGACTGGAACCCAAAGCCAGATTTAACCAGGATGATTGCATTTCCTCCTCCCTGTCTGTCTGTCACCATCAGCCAATCACAGCCCTCTATGTTCGCTTCTCGACCAATCAGCTCTCACATCTGCCACCCCTGGAAAACTAACGTAACACTGACACTGACACTAACACTAACTCTACACGCAACAGCAGTGTTAAGATTTGAAATTCACGTGTGATTTGAGATTATATTTTACGATTCCCACGACTATGGACACTGCGCACAAAACAAAAACTAGTTAAATTCTAAATTCACTTCATTCTTATTATTTTAAAGATAAATGAGTAAAAGTATAAAGCGCTTAGACTAGAATACTGAGGGAGTACACAGACAGAAATAAAGCCACATGGGAGTAGAAAAGAAAGTACAACCATACAATTTAAAGCTGAAAATGACATTCGGTTATTAAAGTTTTGTTTTTTTTAAAGTATCATTGTGGTTTTGAGTATTAAATCTACTCCTTAGTACTGAAAGTTTGACATTTTTGTATCGTAACACTACATTGAAAACTGTATGCCAATTTTTGTTTGTTGGTCTTGTTGGTCTTGGTTTGAGCCCAGTTCTTTTTCTAGTACTTGGTTTAGTCCTGGTTTAGTCCCAGTTTAAGGTGATTTTTCAAGTGTGATTTATTTGAAGTATTTGTCCGTGTAATCCCTCAGTTGTTCAGGCTCGGCTGCATTTTCGCCAAACAAAATGACCCGGTTGACAGACGTGAATTTGAACAAACTTTGATTAAACTTTGAAGGGTAGAGGTGGAGGAAGAAGGGAGGCGAGCGGGAGAGATTAGGGGGAGAAATAGAGTTGGAGAGGAGAGAGATGACACAGGAGCAGAGAGAGGAGAGGAGGAGACACAAAAGAAGGAGAGAGCAGAGAGGAGTAATTGAGGAGGGGTAACTGTAATAACCATCAGGCGTGGACCACTTTCTAGTTTCACCACATGTTTGTCTACTCCGTGAGCACCTGCGTGTGAAGAACTTGAAATAAACCTTTGCAATCACGATGTTTGACACTGTTTGGACACGTGTACCACCTGTGGAAGGATATGGCCACTCGGTGATCCTCTTGGCGTACTTCCTGATGACGTTGTCCTCGCGGAAGATAAACAGCGAGCGGTTGACGGTGAAGCAGTTCTGTTTGACGGGGTTCGGGTTGTAGATGGCCATGGTGCGCGCCCGCTGTGCCATCGACTGCTTGTACATCCTCTGTCCGCCCGCCGCGCCTCCTCCTCGGGCTGCGGCTCCCCCACGGGCCCCCATACCTCCACCACCGCCGACACCACCGCCGCCGCCGCCGCCGCCTCCTCCTCCTCCTCCTCCCCCGGGACCCCCTCCATATCGGCTGGGGAGGTCTTCAGCGAAACGAGCCATCCTGGAACGGTCCAAAAGACAGTCAAATCCAAATTAGCCTTGGGCGTGGAGGGAGCGCGCATCACACCCGGTGCCCAAGCGTCCACAGCCCGCTACGCGCTCGCTCGTCTGGGGAGAACTACCCGCGGTGGCAAGCATGCTCGTTAGGTCCGCTCCATCGCTTTTACGCACGAAAAGAACACGGTCAAAGTTGGTCCAAAAACGCCTCCAGAACACGTTGGTGGAACAATCACATCACAGATACGACCCAGCGTTTCGGAAAAAGCAACGCGCGTATCCAGACACCAGTTGCCTGCGCTCCGTGCGGGTACAGCGGAAATCGCAGCCTCCTCCTGCTCTCGCTCCGGTGGCTCTGGTTCTTCGCGATGCTCGCCGTGTGATGCCTCGCTGTGGGGGTTTGGGGATTTTATACCGCGCGTCCTCGGAGGAGTAGAAGCGCGGCACACGTGAGCAGAACTGGCCAATGAGCGAGCCGAGCGCCTGTGAGCCGCTGTACTTACGGAGACGTGAACAAATGAAAGTTATCCGTGAATCAACAGCAAAAGGCCTGCGTGAAAAATAACTGTTCAAACACAGAATTTTACTCGGTCCTTCAAAGTATTTCCCCCACTCCCCTATTCCAGGTAATTATGAAAACATCGCCTATGGAAAAGAAACTGCCAAATAATCGTGCGCAATTACGCAGCGTTAATGTTACGCGTCAGAGCGAGAAGTGCAAACAGACGTGAATACAAACAGAAATAAACAAGCAATAAAAATGTATAAAAAGTCCTAAAATGATTGTCCTACTACACACCGAGTTGAACACAGCTGGAGTGTACCGCCAAACGCACTAGCAAATGGTTGTGTTAAATGTGAGTCTATTTTCTAATATTTAGTCTTGATTTTTGAGTGTCTGTTTATTCTCTTGCTGTTCTTAAACTGTGCGTTGCAACACTAGAATTTCCCCATTGTGGAAGAAATAAATCATCTTTTATCTTATAAGCAAGAGAAAATAAAGGCTTAAATCCACGTGGTGCAGACTTACCTGAATGCCCTATATACCTTACCTCTTTCCGGTTCATTTTGTGATGGTTAAAACTGAAAAATGCAGATCAGAACGCTGTGCATGCTGGGCGAAACAATAGTCTAGTATGTTTAGAACAAAAACAAGGCTTTAAGGTCATTTTAAAGGACCAATATCGCCTAAATGTGCCATATTCCCTGGAGGAATCAATCTCCTCGCGTGAACTTGGGGTCAGAGCGAAAATGAAAGCTGTCAGTCATCTCCTGCAGGCGGGACTTCCTCTCTCCGGCTCCGCTCGGTTTTTAAAGCGTTAGTCAAATGTCTGATTGGAAAACTGTGTTGGAATGAGTTTCGATCGTTCCCAAATCCACGGGTCTGTTTTCAGGAGCGCGTGCGGTTCTCAGGAGACGCACGAGACGCACTGGACAGGAGAGACATCTGCTGGTGAGCATGCGCACTGCAGGTAGGTTACCCGCTGCCAATTAAAATAGTTTGTTCCAGTAAAAACAAGTAGAAAAAACATAATATTTAGTATGTTAATAATGTTTTATTGAATTTAATAGTTTTTTAACAATATTTGGTATGTTAATAATGTCTCAAAGTGTTATTGTATTTCACAGGTTTTGGTTGTTTTTTTTTTTTTTTTTTTTTTACAATATTTGGTATGTTAATAATGTCTTAAAGGTTTCTTGTCTTTAATATTTTTGTTACGCAGGTGGAAAAAGGTGATATTAATATGTTAATGTTATGTTAATATTGTTTTTTATGGTAAGGATAGGTCAGGATAGGCCTAGTATGTCACTTTGTGGAGGTGGCACGTCACCTGCATGATTCCATGGAAATAGAAAGTCATACAAAGGAACATTTCCCGTGGAGATAGATACGTTTTATGCCATACTGTGGAAGATTATCGCCAAAAGAACAACATTGTTTCTATTGCACCATGTTTGTATCTCCGCAAACCTGATTCTTACTTGGTTTGGGGGAGGGCCTTCTCCTGTATAATCTTATCTACAGTATCTCCATGGAGAATGTTCCTTAGTATGGTTTTAACTTTCTATTTCCATGGAATTGTGCAGATGACGAGGCACCTAAAGAAAGTTACACAGTGTTGCTCTAAAGGTCCCATATTACACAAAACTGACTCTTGTGGACTACACCATGTTCTAATGCTGTTTCCTCCTCAAACTCAGACCTGGAGTTGTGTTTTGTTTCATTCACACACGTTTGAGTAACTCTTTATTATTATATTATATTAGTATATTAACAACAAAGATCAGAAAATAGTGTAATATGGGCCCTTTAAGGCTGTGCTAGTAATACTTGTATTGATGTTAAGATTAGGATCAGCCTCCAGGAAATCATACTGTATAACATTAAAATATTTGTATTTATTTATCTTTTTGTAAATTAAACTAAAAACTTGTAATCAAAAGTTGTGTGTTCCCACCTGTGAGTCCACTCTGAGCTGTGGACGTCCTCGTGTCTCTGTACGATACTGTCCACTCCTCCACTCTGCCCCTGACTCTGACCCTCCAGGCTCATGACGGACCGGGGTCGGCCTGAGGGGCCAACCGGTCGCCATGACAACCCCTCCTCCTGCCCCTCAGGTGAGCAGGGGGGCGTGTCCTCCTCATGCACTGGGCGGGGCTGTGGGCGGGGCTTGTGGGCAGGTGCAGATGCCCAGGTGTCCTCATACTCCGCCCCCAGAGTCAGCATCCTCCAGGAGCTGTAGGTGGCGGAGCGCACGGCTGGAACACATCGTCTTCAGTTATATTCAGTGTATTTAAAGGGCCCAAATTACACTATTTTCTACAACATTTTAACATGGCTTAAAGCTCCCAAGGGTCCAGTTTGTGTAAAATGGGACCTTTAATATTACAATTTAAAACACAAAATTATGTTTGGGGTGCCCAGAAACATTACACTGGGAATAAACAATTAAATTCAACTTTTAATGTAATATTTGCAGTCTTTATGTCAAACTCCAAAACAGAAGGATCTCAGTGATGCTCCATAATGACAAATGAAAAGTGAAAAAAATGCAGAGCACACTCAGATGGCCGATGTCCAAAAGCATATGAACATGTTCTTACTTGGTAATATATATTTAATATATATAAAATACACATAGTGACATCAGAATAATGAGGCCTTATACTTGTGTTGACAGGCCTCTCAAACACTATCATTATTCATTTCATTGTACTCCATGTGTTAAACTACTTCAGCCACAGCTGCCCCAAGGCAGACTGATGAAAGTGAGGCTGCCAATCTGTGCCATCGGCCAACACCAAACACACAACACACACATAGCCAAGGCTCTTGCCTAAGGACACAACAGCAGTGTGCATTCAAAAGGCTGAATCACTGAATTGAACATGTGAATGTTTAAAACAGAATGTGGTCTCTGCTTAAACAGGAGCTGCACGTACCATAGACCACAGTGGACCTCCTCTCGGCCCAGCGGGACCTAATGGGCAGCCTCCTCTTCATCATCCTGTCCTGGGTCAGTGTGGACTGGGGTTTGGGTCAAAATTTAGTGCAGCTCCAGGCTATGGGCACAGGCTCCTCTGGGCTCCTTCAGGCTCCTCTGGGCTCCTCCAGGCTCCACCGGGCTCCTCTCGGCTCCTCCGGGCTCCTTCAGGCTCCACCGGGCTCCTTCAGGCTCCACCGGGCTCCTGTAGGCTCTGTTCTGTGGGCACTGCAGAGGGCACCACGGGGCCAGCCCAAAGAGGAATGCGGAAAGCGGGCCCTCCCTGTGTTTCACTTATCAGAGGAGAGGAGAACTCAGGCTCTAGTGTAATCAGGAAGGGAGCAATCAGGAGCTGCTTAACAAGCTCAAAGAGCAAGCGCTTCCTGCAGTTTTAAAGATTCCAACTAAATATAGAAGTAAGAGTTCTGTTCTCACATGTGAAGTAAACACGTGCAAATTCTAAAGTGGATTTATTCACTATCAGGAGCACATGTTACTGCTGTTATGAAAGTGACTGTCTTTGTCTCTGCTTATGTACCTGTAGTTTACTGAAGTTTATTTATAGGGCCAATACTACGCCGTTTTCTCATCTCTGTTATAACCTTGTTTCCTCATTATAAACAGACCGAGAGTTGTGTCCTGTTTCACTCACACGTTTCACACACAAACCCTGCTTTCACACAGGCAACTTGGATTCAAATGCAACACAAAAGAATGCAGACAAATGCAAAGGCCTTGGTTCAGTTCAGCAGAAAGTGTCCTACAACAGGAGAAGCTTAATATGTCAGATCAGGCTGATAAACAACAAAGGAAGATACGATTACAAATGTGAACTAAAATATCCTGCAAAACTGGGAAATTCTGTAATTAGAAAACAGACTGGGAATAACTCAGAAACAGATTCTTCAAACAGGGAATAATGCAGAATCGCACAAATGCAAACAACAGACTTCAGATTCAGAGTTTCAGACACAGAGGTGGAGAGTCTCTGATCGACAATCGAGCGAGAACTGACCGGGCAGAGGGAGTTTTTATAGACGACCCTGGGATGATTGGGGGATGAGTGACAGCTGCAGAAAAAACAGGGAGGAAGCAAAAGACGGACTGGATCAGGCTAAAAAATGGAGCTGGACTGAGGATAAACATGTAAACAAAAGGCAAAACTGTGACACCTGCTGATTTAGGCTGAGAGTTCGATATGTGGTAATACAGGAAGTGCTCCACTGTGTTTTTAAACTCCACACACCTTCACTAGAATCATTTGGATCATTTCAGCTGTGGAATTTCCAATCTCTACTGAACAAAAGGTAAAAAGTAGTTGTTAAATTTAAAACTACCACCACATGACATCACAAGGTGGAACAGAGAGCATTTTGAGCTTTGGAAACATCATGGAGCCTAACCAACTTGGTAACTAATAGACATAACATGGTCGTTTTAAGTCTAAAAAGTGCAAGATTTTAAAGATTTTAGATAAAATGATAGGACTTGTAATCAGCCGTACTAATCCACATAGCTGATCAGTACGGAAGCCCTGAGCGGCAAGCAAAAAAAAAAAAAAAAAAAAAAAAAAACACAGGACGCATGTGCTCGTACTTCCTGGTTCGAGTGAGGACCCGAGCTGCAGCGTTCTGGATGTTCTGCTGGTGCCTCACAGTGAGAGTTACAGGAGTCTGACCCACTGGAGACAAATGCAGGGATAAGTCTCTCCACGTCTGCTTTAGACAGTAAACCTTTGATTTTTGCTGTTTTTTTAGATGGTAAAAAGCTGCAGATGTTATTGATTTGATGTGGCTGTTAAAGTTCAAGTCTGAGTCCATTATTACTCGTAGATTTCTAGTCTGATTTGGAGGTTTTAGAGAGAGAGACTGGAGGTGACTGCTGAAACTGTCTCTTTGTTTCTGTGGGCCAAAGATTATGACTTCTGTCTTGTCTGAGTTTAGCTGGAGAAAGTTGTTTTGCCTCCACACACTGATCTGTTGGATGCAGTGGCAGACTGAGTCCACTTGTCCATAGTCCCCTGCAGCCAGTGAGACATAGATCTGAGTGTCGTCTGCATAGTTGTGGTAGGACACATTATTGCTGCCTATTAACTGGCCAAACAGCAGCATGTAGAGATTGAACAAAAGGGGGCCCAGGATCAACCCCTGGGGAACCCCACAGGTCAGGGCCATGTGATCTGAGACGCAGTTTCCAATTTCAACAAAATACTTCCTGTCTTCTAGATAAGACTTGAACCAGCTGAACCTAGTTTTTAGTCCAGGTTTTCCTCGTGGAGCAACACTGAAAGCCCTTTGACAAGTGCCAGAGAAAGTCATGTGTAAATGGGGCAGAGAAAGTTGTAACTGGGCCAGAGCAGCGGGTGCAGCACAGAGGCAGGTGTGGGTAAGTGACGGGCTCTGCTGTAAGATGTGTGAGGCAGAGCTGTGATTACTGGAAAATCGTCATTATCCATATGGGAGTTTGGCATGGGCCTGTAGAGAGACAGAGAGAAAAAGAAAGAGATCACATTTACACTACGCTTCTCAGTCGTCTTTGAGGCCTCAGGTTATTCTTTTATTACAACACTCATGAGTTTACAAAGAAATGAACCTTTGGCGCTGTGTCATGGTGCATGGATCTGTCCTGAACTTTCTGGTTTGGTCTTAGTTGTATGTGTGGTTAATCCTGGTTTAGTCTTGGTTTAGTATTGGTTTAATCCCTGCTATGCTGCATGGGAGCTTAATCTCAGTCCTGGTTTAGTCCTGGTTTAGTCCTGGGTTAATCCTCTTGAGCTGCTCCCTGCCATGCTGCGCTGAAACTTCTCTCCTGTTCCTTCAAACAAACACAGACAGAAAGCATCAGTTGTTAAAAATACTTGTGTTTTTCCCGTGAAATTGTCCTCTGTGCTTCACTTATATTTTCCAGTCCTTTCAGTCCAGCTCCTGCAGGTAGGCTTCCATCTGCACCACCCAGACCATCTTAAGTCCAGGGAACAGGGGCTCCACCTACCTGTAGGACAAGAGGGGTGGGGTTAGGGCTTGGGACACTGTCAAAAGCAGGTGATGGCACAGGGAGGTGATTTAAAGAAGCTTAGCAGGGCCAGTGCGCTGAGCAGAAGAGACTCGCCCTGCACCTGATTCTTCTCACTGATTCAAAGTAGTACCTTCATATTCAACGTTTACAGGCTAAAGTTGATTTCAAACTCATTTTTATTTATTTCTTGTACAGAACTCTTCAGCCATGATGATCCAGATCCAGTGATGTCTGTCCAGGAGAAAGAGGGACGAGGGACAGTCCATTTCAAGCCAACCCAGTGACCGCAGTGTGGGGTCACCCGTAGGCTGCTGGATCCTCACAGAAGGTATATTGTTTTTACACATCTGAAAACTCTGAACGCTGAACATTCCACCATAGAGGTACATGTAGAACACCCCTATACTGAACAGTTCAATCCACCTTGAAAAAGTCAGTAAACAAAAACGTTCTAAATTTTGGAATGGAGGCAACCAGAAGCACATGCGGTTTCTATCGAGGAACTGGAAATTAGCCTCAGAATGTCTCAGAAATAGACACTTTCTGATGTCACTGATGAAAACAAAATCTAGATTTTTAGATTTTACTGGACAAACACTTTTCTTTTCATTTTTCATTTCATTTTGTATAATTGTTTGTGGACTACTCCTTCTGTTTCTCTGTGCGAGCTCTGATCTGATTGGTGCATTGGTTTCAAGCCTGGGACCTGACTGGCTCCTGGGGCCCTGCCTGACCAACTCCGGGCCTTCACCTGCACCTGTCGCACCTGTATAAGGACACACCCTCTTCCACTGCTTGCCATTGGATTCTGACAGGGCTCTGTGTCTCCTATGGAAATAGTGCCGTTTTTTTGTAACTTTGAGACACTTATAGTCCCTCGTGACTTTGTGGAGAGACTTGTGTTTTTATAATTTGCACATTTAATTCTGTTTGCTTTATTAGTTTTGGTTTGGTCTGTTGGGAGCATAGTGGCTGAGTGGCTTGAGCTTTACAGCAGGAAGGTTCCGGGTTTGATTGTCACGTTGCCTGGGGCTTTCTGTGTGGAGTTTGCATGTTCTCTCTGTGTTTGGATGGGTTTCCTCTGGGCACTCCGTTTACCCTATCAACCCACAACATCCACCATAGATGCCATCCTTCAGCTAAGGTAGTCCTGATCAAGACTAGCTCCTGATGAGGTGTGTCTTAAGCTTTTTTTTTTTTAATGTGAACTCTAGTTTTACCATTTTCCATCTTGGTATCAAAGGAGATATTTCATACAAGATGTTCAGGGGAAGAAACATTTTTATTTATAAGCACTTTAAAATCAGGTCTCTCTGGAGGGACAACTGTAATGCTGTGTACAAGAAGAGCATGAGCAGACTCTACTTCCTGAGAAAGCTCAGGTCTTTCAATGTGTGCAGCGAGTTACTGGAGATCTTCTCTCAGTCTGTGGAGGCCAGAGCCCTGGACTTCACTGTGGTTCTGCTGGGGGAGTGGCACCAGGAAAAGGGACACTGGGATTGGCAAACTGATCCGTAAATCTGGACACGTGATCGGCTGTGAGCTGGAAACATTTGTCCCAGTGAGGGACAGGAGGACACTGGACAAACTGCTCTCCATCATGGACACTCCTGCTCACCCACTGCACCAGACTATAGAGGGACAGAGGAGATAATACTCCCTACAACTGTACAACTCACCCACTGCACCAGACTATAGAGGGACAGAGGAGATAATACTCCCTACAACTGTACAACAACTCACCCACTGCACCAGACTATAGAGGGACAGAGGAGATAATACTCCCTACAACTGTACAACAACTCACCCACTGCACCAGACTATAGAGGGACAGAGGAGATAATACTCCCTACAACTGTACAACAACTCACCCACTGCACCAGACTATAGAGGGACAGATAATACTCCCTACAACTGTACAACAACTTACCCTTATGTAACAGATAATACTCCCTACAACTGTACAACAACTTACCCTTATGTAACGGATAACCTTATGCCCTGTCAATCAGCAGAGTATTTACACTGTCGTTCTTGTTTCTTGTTTATAGCTGTGATTTTATAGTTTATTTTATATTTTATTACTTATTTTTCTATTTTATTTTGACTTGTACATATACATTTATTTTTATAATTATGTCTCATTTGACACGTGTCTCTTGCTCTTTTTGGTATACCATCTATTTTTGTTACTCTCTGTTCATACAAATTTATTTATTTTTATTTAACCTTTATTTAACCAGGAAAGTCCCATTGAGATTCAAAGATCTCTTTTTCAAGGGAGTCCTGGCAAGAGGCCCACACAACACAACCCACAAGACAATTCAATATAAAATCAACACAGACAATATGTTATGCTAGGGACACAATTAGAAACATTGGCATATCATCGATTGTGTTTCCAGGTCCTTCAAAAGAGTATTTAAAAAAGGCATAGGTACAAGTGTTTTTAGTTTTAAAACTCTCTGCAAAGAATTCCAGTCTGCTGGAGCACTATACTGAAAAGACAGTTTTCCCTTCTCTGTTCTCACGGTAGGAACAGTGTGTAAACATCCTGAGAACGTAAATTCTGAGGTCCATCAGGCCTACGCTGAAGATACACACTAAGGTATTGAGGAAGCAGCCCAACAAGTCCCTTATAAATAAGTCTGTACCAGTGTGTGAGCCGCCGGGTTGCTAAAGCGGGCCATTCAACACGAGAGTAGAGTTCGCAATGATGGGTCCGAGCACTACAGTTTGTTATAAAGCGCAAAGAAGCATGAAATACTAAATCCAGAGACCGCAGAGCTTGGGCTGGGGCATGCATATACAAAAGATCCCCGTAGTCCAGCACAGGGAGGAATGTTGCAGCAACAAGTCTCTTCCTGGCGTTGAATGAAAAAGACAACTTATTTCTAAAGTAAAAACTCAATTTAAGATGCAACTTTTTGATAAGAGAGTCAATATGAAACTTAAAAGACAGTCCATCATCAATTACGACACCCAAGTATTTAAAAGCATGAACAACTTCAGTAACTGAGCCTCAGGTGCAACAACTGGAGGAACATTTTGCGTGATCTTATTTCTAGAGAACAGCATTACTTTGGTTTTGTTTGCATTAAGACAGAGTTTCAATTCAGAGAAGCTGTGGCAAACAATGTTAAATGCATTTTGCAATTTGTCGATGGCTTCAGTGAGTGAAGGTGCAAAACAATATATAATCATGTCATCTGCATAAAAATGGCAGTTTGCATTTTTTACATTCTGTCCCACATCATTTATATATATAGTGAAGAGAAGTGGTCCCAGAATAGACCCTTGTGGTACACCTCAAATAACGGGCAGATCATCTGAACACTGGTCACCACATTTAACCCTTTGAGATCTGTCACAAAGATAATTTGAAATCCATCTGATTGCTTGTTCCGAGAGTCCAATGCTTACAAGTCGTCGCATTAGTAACTGATGATCTACAGAGTCAAACGCCTTAGACAAATCAATGAAAATAGAAGCACAATTTAGTTTTTTATCGGACGCTGAGCAAATATCATTTACAACCTTCAATGCTGCTGTCATGGTGCTATGCTTTTTCCTGTACCCCGACTGAAATTCGGAAAGGATTTCACAAGTTTCCAAATATGATTTTAGTTGATCATTAATTAGACTCTCTAAAATTTTGGAAATAACCGACAATTTTGAAATTGGTCTATAATTACTTAAGACACTTTGGTCACCTCCTTTAAAAAGTGGAAATACAAAAGCAGATTTCCACATTTTAGGGATTTCTGAAGTGGACAAGGTCAAGTTAAAGATGTGTGTAAGCGGCTCTGCTATAGAGTGTATGCAGATGACGTCACAGGTTTCCTCTGATCCACTTCCGGCGGTCCAGATCTCCATAGGCCGCCATAGTAAACACACTGTCCAATTCTAAATTACGCGTCATAAAGTCACAAAATGCCCGAGAAATGTTGTGCCTATCAGTGTTCTCAGACAAGGGACAAAGATAAAAACATTCAGCTGTACAGGATTCCTGCTGAGTCTGATCCTGACCGCAGAAGTAGGTGGATTGCTGCGATTAGATGAGCCCATCATAAAACTGCTGACAAGCCCTGGGAACCAACCAAACACTCCAGGCTTTGTAGCAGACACTTCATATCAGGTGTGGTTTGATTTGATCTTTACAATTTTACTAGTAGGTCAATCACTTTGAGTGGTTTCACATTTGTAAGCAAGAAGACTTAATTACTATTAATACAGTGTAACTATCAGATGTTGCAGTGTTTTTGTATGTTTTTGCACATAGCTATCACTTTATTGGTCTTTATTCACAAAGTTTTAACATATCATTACCTCCGCCAAGGAGATTATGTTTTCGCCTGCGTCTGTCTGTTTG
This sequence comes from Taenioides sp. WSHXM2023, assembly GCA_029959045.1. Taxonomy (NCBI): domain Eukaryota; kingdom Metazoa; phylum Chordata; class Actinopteri; order Gobiiformes; family Gobiidae; genus Taenioides; species Taenioides sp. WSHXM2023. The sequence continues at coordinate 41,339,060 of CM057085.1, forward strand.
TTTGTTAGTTAGTTAGCTTGTTTGTTTGTTAGTTAGCAAGATAACTCAAAAAGTTATGGACGGATCTTGATGAAATTTTCAGGAAATGTTCCTAATGGTAAATCCAACAGATGATTAAATTTTGGTGATGATCCAGAAGAAATCCTGGATTCTGGATCACTTTGAAAATTTCGTTAGCATTGCGTTAAATGGGGCTTGGCGGAGGTCTGCGCTCTCTGAGTGCTTTTCTAGTGTATGTTTGTATTATTATATATTTATTTATTTATTATTCATTTAATGGTTAATAATTAGCCATATGAAAACTATAAATTTATACTCCCCGGTGAAGTGTGATGGGAAATTTATTAGATAGTTGTAAATATCTGGCCACTGAAGGTCTGGGACAGAATCTACCGCTGTTAGGGCTGTAAAAAGGACCTGGGGCTCACTGTAGGGGTCCGATATGTTCAGATTAGCAAGCTTGTCCTCATATCTTTTCTTCTGATTACTATCTCGGTGATTAGTGAAGTCAGTATGAGTAAAAGACGGCTTTTTGTTGTCACTAGAGCACTGGCGGTCAGTCATGATTAGACCGTCAATATGGCGGATTGACAACTTCCTGTCACGTGACTGCATACCCTCTATAGAATCAGCTGCCATTTTCAAAAAATAGGGGTCCAAAAGATCTGGGCCATGTGATTTTTTAATATCAAGATGTTTCAGCTCTTTATGCACACCCTCAATAGTGATAGGTTGAAAGTTAAAAGAGGAAGGCCTAGAATTTAACATTTCGTGTTTGTCTCGAACAACAGTAGATTCATTAACAATGAAAGTAGTAATCAGTAGTAATAGATAAATAATATTCTGCTTTAGCTTTCTTAATTAAGTAAGAACATTTATTTCATAACCTTCTGAAGGTAAGCCAATCATCAGTAAGACTGAACTTTCTTGCTTTTGCCCAGGCTTTGTTGCGTTGATAAATAATGTTTGAAAGCTCAGATGAGAACCAAGGAGTATCCCTTCCTTTTATTTGGAATTTCCGGAGTGGAGCATGTGCAACGATGTTAAAAATGTCACACAATTCCAGTTGCAGTTTCCTAAATCAAGAAACCCTTGCTCTGAAAAATGTTTTAAATCCCTCTTTATGATGATACGTGGTTTCCTTTTAATGTTTTTTGTGCTTCTGACTGCTGCCACAACACAGTGGTCGCTTAAATCATTACAGAACACCCCAGTGGCTCTGTATTTATGGGGAGCATTGGTCAAAATAAGATCTATCAAAGTAGATTTCTCATAACACTTTGGATTGGGACGAGTGGGAGAAGTAATGAGCTGGGTCAGGTTTAGAAAATCACATAAGGATTTAAATTCATCAGATATTGGGCTGAGCCAGTCCCAATTTAAGTCTCCTACCAAAACCAATTCACTAGTATTTAACTCAACCAAAAGCTGTTTTAAAGATTCTAATGTACTCGGTGGAGCCGATGGTGGCCTATAGCACCTACCACGTTTAAAATGATATTTGTGGAAAGTTCAGTTTTTATTGCAGGTAAGTCTAATTGTTTAGGAAGAGATGTAATATTGCATATTTCAACATGCAAAGATGATTTAACATAAGCTGCCACCCCACCGCCTCCCAGATGCTCGATCACAACGATAAACATTAAAGCCACTAATCGAAATATCATTGTCACACACAGATTTCTTAAGCCATGTTTCAGAAATAATTATAATATTATAAGTCCATTTTGGGCAGCAAGCTGCGTGCATTTAGGTGGATAATTTTTAGACCAGAATTTGATTTGAATTCGGATGGCATCTGGAGATCCGGACCTGGGTTTGGCTGCACATTTCCAGATATCAATAAAAGTAAAAGAATCAGAAACCTTCGCTTTTGAATATTTTGCTCCTGAGAAAAGACACATTTAGTCAAAGAGTTTGATTTGTAAAAAGTACCTACACCCATTGAGAAATGGTTCTTTATAATGAACAAATACAAGAGATTTTTCATCCCGAATCTGAAGACCTGGAAATGCAATCGTGTATTGGTGTGTGAATTTGGACGGGGCTCATTATTCATCTGAACACTTAAAGTGGACTTTGAGTAGACATTATTTGTAAATGTACTTTCATTTGTGCCCCTATCACAGTACTTACGGCTAAAAACAAGTATTAAAAGCAATATTATCAAAGACTTTGTCATTTTATACAGTCACATATGAAATTAAACAAAATGAAAAAAATGATGCAAAAGCAAACCTTGAGTTAGTGAAAATTAGATGTTGAGGGCTGGTAATACTGAGCAGAGTCAGGCTGATGGTGAGGGTAGCAGAGCAGGCTTAAGCCAGGGCCCAGATCCAGGCTGATGCTGAGGCTAGCAGAGCAGACTTGTGGCTAGCAGAGCAGGCTTGGGCCAGGGCCCAGATCCAGGCTGATGGTGAGGCTAGCAGAGCAGGCTTGTGGCTAGCAGAGCAGACTTGTGGCTAGCAGAGCAGGCTTAAGCCAGGGCCCAGATCCAGGCTGATGGTGAGGCTAGCAGAGCAGGCTTGTGGCTAGCAGAGCAGGCTTGTGGCTAGCAGAGCAGGCTTGTGGCTAGCAGAGCAGGCTTGAGCCAGGGCCCAGATCCAGGCTGATGGTGAGGCTAGCAGAGCAGGCTTGTGGCTAGCAGAGCAGACTTGTGGCTAGCAGAGCAGGCTTAAGCCAGGGCCCAGATCCAGGCTGATGGTTGAAGCGAGAAGTTTAAACCAAGCTTGACAGCCATAGAATTTCTCAGTTAGGCTTTGTAATCATTTTAAAATGCGAAATGTTTAAAATAAAGATTCATTCAACGGTTTAAACACTTTAAAAATCATACTCAACCAGAGCAAACAAACAGAGGGTTGCATGCGCGGCCATCTTGGATTACCAAAAAAAAAATCATTTCCCTTGTGGATCAATAAAGTTTGTCTAAGTCTAAGTCTAGTTTGAGCATTCATATTTCACTCTGCTGCATGTCCATGGTCAGGAAAACTCTAGCTGGAGTGAATAACTACTCATTTATTTTGATAAATAATAATTTGGACAAAAGTGGCGTAGTAATTAAAGCGTTTAACCTCAAACCAAAGATGATGCCTACATCATATTCTTCATTCTTTTGTTTAATATTCTAAAACTCTTAAAAGAAGAAGGAAACAAGTGTAAATGCATTAGTAAATTTATTGAAAAAGACACAACCAATCAGATGGACCGTTCACAGGAAATGAGACGTATGTAACAGAACGCAATGAAGGTGCATGAATCCTCTCCATGTCCAGACACACAACTACTGTGTCACTACAACATTTAAAAGTCCTCGAGAAACTAGAGTAAAAATAAGACTAGCTACACGTATTACAATTAGATTACAGCAAAAGAGAAAAAAAAAACAACATAAAAAACCTAAAACATTCTCTTATTGTACAAACTATATTCATTGGATCATTAAAATTTAAACAAAAGTAAAACCTTTGTCAGCACCATTGATCTGTATTGGAGCCAAATTCACAGAACTTCTTCCAAACGTTAAGATTCATGCTTCATAAAACTACTCGTCCATTGTGAATGAATTCTCAGTCCACGTGTCGGCAGAGGAATGCTGTGGTGTCCACGTATGTAGTCGTTAAAAATCCACTTTCCACCATTTTCGTTCAAATGTTACGAGGTTAAATGACACGAAACAGTGGCGAGAATTCGGTTTTGTTTGGAATGATTCTGCAACGAAACTTTATCCTGTCACAACCTCGGATTATCAGTTTGACGACTTGGATTCATCAGCCAAAACATTGTGAATACAGCCTGGAAAAGTCATTTTTACAGAAATTACTGTAAACATTTGAAAATTTCTACAAAATTATTTCAGTTTGAGTATGAAATTCCTCACTTTTGCATTAAATTTCCCTCCAAGATTTTTGCATTTTAGAACTGATTTGCTAACTCGATTCAATACCACCGAGGTTACCGTCAAAGTGCAGAAGAAGTGCAAATTTAAATTAAATCTGAATTTGAAATTCCTAAATGTATTATTCCTATGAAACCAGGGAATACTTTGATATCATTTGTTAGTGGTCAGAATGTTTTGGCTGATGGATGTAAATAAAAGAAAAACATAAAAAAACATTTTAAAATTCCTCAGTTGTCTGTCAGTTGTTGGATTGTGCAACGGTTCCGTCATGACTCTGGAAATACAAAATTCCAACCGGGATGGCGTACAGTACGAGTCCACGGATAAAGTTCAAAGTTCAGAGTTTGAAGCACAGAGCCTGAGGGGGCGGGCTTTACAGTGGTCAGGGGGCCGGGCTGACGAGGCGCAGGGGGCGGAGCTTATGAGGGTCCGGTGGGTGAGCTGGTGTCCGGCGAGGCGCTGGCCGGCTGCTCCCCTGGCGTGCTGTCGGCCGGGAGTGTTGCCATGGCGGCGGAGGAGTATTTACAACGGGGCGAGCCGCACTCACAGCTGAACAGTTTACTCTTTATCTCCCAGAAGTGGTCTCCATAATTGAACCTGAGGAGGGCAGAAGAGAGAAGAGTGAGTGAGGAAGAGGAGGAGTGAGGGAGGAGGAGGAGTGAGGGAGGAAGAGGAGGAGTGAGTGAGGAAGAAGAGGAGTGAGTGAGGAAGAGGAGGAGTGAGTGAGGAAGAGGAGGAGTGAGTGAGGAAGAGGAGGAGTGAGTGAGGAAGAGGAGGAGTGAGTGAGGAAGAGGAGGAGTGAGGGAGAGGAGAGGAGGAGTGAGTGAGGAAGAGGAGGAGTGAGTGAGGAAGAGGAGTGAGTGAGGAAGAGGAGGAGTGAGGGAGGAAGAGGAGTGAGTGAGGGAGAGGAGGAGTGAGTGAGGAAGAAGAGGAGTGAGTGAGGAAGAAGAGGAGTGAGGGAGAGGAGGAGTGAGTGAGGAAGAGGAGGAGTGAGTGAGGAAGAGGAGGAGTGAGTGAGGAAGAGGAGGAGTGAGTGAGGAAGAAGAGGAGTGAGGGAGAGGAGGAGTAAGGGAGGAAGAGGAGGAGTGAGTGAGGAGGAGGAGGAGTGAGGGAGAGGAGGAGTGAGGGAGGGAGAGGAGAGGAGGAGTGAGGGAGGAAGAAGAGGAGTGAGGGAGAGGAGGAGTGAGTGAGGAAGAGGAGGAGTGAGGGAGGAAGAGGAGGAGTGAGGGAGAGGAGGAGTGAGTGAGGAAGAGGAGTGAGTGAGGAAGAGAGAGGAGTGAGTGAGGAAGAGGAGGAGTGAGTGAGGAGGAGGAGGAGTGAGGGAGGAAGAGGAGGAGTGAGGGAGGAAGAGGAGTGAGGGAGGAAGAGGAGGAGTGAGTGAGGAAGAAGAGGAGTGAGTGAGGAAGAGGAGGAGTGAGTGAGGAAGAGGAGGAGTGAGTGAGGAAGAAGAGGAGTGAGTGAGGAAGAGGAGTGAGTGAGGGAGGAGGAGGAGGAGTGAGGGAGGAGGAGGAGGAGTGAGGGAGAGGAGGAGTGAGTGAGGAAGAGGAGGAGTGAGTGAGGAAGAGGAGGAGTGAGGGAGAGGAGGAGTGAGTGAGGAAGAGGAGGAGTGAGTGAGGAGAGGAGGAGTGAGGGAGAGGAGAAGAGGAGGAAGAGGAGGAGTGAGGGAGGAAGAGGAGGAGTGAGGGAGGAAGAGGAGTGAGTGAGGGAGGAAGAGGAGGAGTGAGGGAGGAAGAGGAGGAGTGAGGGAGAGGAGAGGAGGAGTGAGTGAGGAAGAGGAGGAGTGAGTGAGGAAGAAGAGGAGTGAGGAAGAGGAGGAGTGAGGGAGAGGAGAGGAGGAGTGAGTGAGGAAGAGGAGGAGTGAGTGAAGAAGAAGAGGAGTGAGTGAGTGAGTGAGGGAGAGGAGGAGAGAGGAAAAGGAGAAGAGGAGGAGCGAGTGAGGAAGAGGAGTGAGGGAGAGGAGGAGCGAGTGAGGAAGAGGAGGAGTGGAACAGACTAGTGTGGACTTTCCCCTGGTGATCAAGTAAAGATGGACGGTTCTACTTAAAGGGCCGATATTACGCCATTTTCTGATCTGTTTTAATTCACAAAACACAAAACTAAAATGTCAAACTCAATATTGAAACTAAGGAACAAACTCAAACCAAATTTGATTCCAGAATGATAATAAAAACAATAGAATGTCATTTTCAACATTAAATCATAGTACTTTCTGTTCTTTTCCCATGTGGTCTTATATCTGTGTAATCCTCAGTGGTCCAGGTCTAAACCAGGACTAAACCAGGACTAAACCAGGTCTAAACCAGGTCCATGTGTGTATACTAGTCCACGCGCTCTTAAACTTGTTCAAAGGTTCATTTCTGTCCTGTGAAAGGAACTGTTTTAGGACTGATACCTACTCAAACGAGTATCTACATTCGATACTAGTTTCGGTATCGATTAGCATCTGATTTTCGATACTTTGGCCGGTGTCTCACCCCAGTTCCTCCCCGGCCCGGATGCCCTCGCAGGCGAAGAAGGCGATGTGAGGGAAGCGCAGGTCCTGATGCGTGGTGAACACTCGCACGGCCAGCAGGTTGGGCTCGCACATGTGGTTGAGGAAGCGGCTGATGTTGCCATAGTAACGGGCATCAATACAGTACTGGTCCTGAGGCTGGGGGAGGCAGAAATATAAAGAGAGTTTATACAAGTATCAAGTCATGTCCACAACAGGTGTAAATACTGTTTAAAATGTAGTGTTCAGTGTTTGGAAATATGGACGTACAGTCGCATTAAAGCGGACGTACCGGATTTTCAACCCATGAGGAGAAAATAAGTATAAATCTGTCTAAATAGCTCTTAGCGATGTGGGTAGCACTCAGTTACATTTACTTGAGTTTAACTGTTTAAAGAAACTGTACTTTACTTTTCAGAGTAGAATACTTTTACTACTACTACTTGGGTATATTTTTATTTTGAAGTAACAGTACTCTTGGTTCCCACTGTGAGTAAATTTAGTCTAGTGACAGAAGTTTTAAGTTGACAACATGAAACGACTTCAGTATTTGATTTACTTTTTCTTAATTTTGCTCCTGTCATTTGAAAATACCGGATTTTGTGCCTTATTTAACATTTTGTCCTTCAGATTATATGAACTTAAAAATATAAATCAGATGTTATTCTGTTACTCTTATGTACTTTTTAACTTTTATGTACCACTACTTGTTACTTCAGGTTAATATTACTCAAGCAGAAGAACAGATACTTTTAACTGAGTACTATTTTCACTACTCTACCACCTCTGGCTCTCACAGACCCTTTGGTTTGTGGCTAGTGCGCAGCAAGTATCATAGTGATTCACATGGCTCTTCATTTGTGCAGCTGATAAAATGTTTTATAATCAGATGAAAACAGCGAGCAGTGGTCACAAAGTTTGGCTTTCACACAAAATGTACTAATTTATGGGAGGAAAGTTGGGTAATTCACTTTTAATCTAACAAAAAGAATGCTTTATTATTAAATCAAAGAGATTAATTTTGAAGACATTTAGAATCATCTCATCTTCAGAAACAGACGCTCCATGTGGTTAAACATGAGGGGAACATGGTTTGTACACACAACTAATAAAATATGTAATGAAATATCTTCCTCCAGTAAGGACTGTGTTTGTATTTAGTGTATTTAGTGACAGCAGCTGACAGAGTGGAGGGGACAGAGTGGAAAGGACAGAGTGGAGGGGACAGAGTGGAAGGGACAGAGTGGAAGGGACAGAGTGGTGGGGACAGAGTGGAAAGGACAGAGTGGAGGGGACAGAGTGGAAGGGACAGAGTGGAAGGGACAGAGTGGAAGGGACAGAGTGGTGGGGACAGAGTGGAAAGGACAGAGTGGAGGGGACAGAGTGGAAGGGACAGAGTGGAAGGGACAGAGTGGTGGGGACAGAGTGGAAAGGACAGAGTGGAGGGGACAGAGTAGAAGGGACAGAGTAACGGGGACAGAGTGGAGGGGACAGAGTGGAAGGGACAGAGTGGGGACTGAACTGACCTTGTCGTCCAGGCTGAACAGATATGCGTCGTTTTGTCTCATCTCGGCCTCGTCCTCAGAGATGATTTCCCCCACATATCTGAAACACACACACATCAGAGGGACTGTTCACCGCGTATCACTCCGCCACAGGCACGGGCTGCTTTTAGCATTTACCCTTCACACATCGACACTAATCCTGAGTTGGACAAAATTATGCAAAATTCACTTAACCTTAACCGATGGTTCTTCATCAAAAGCATCGCTGGATGTTTGTGAAGACTCACTCGTGCTCACTGTCCAGAGCTACAAACTCTAGGTTCCTCAATGTGGTAATAATCCAAACAAATGTTATGCCGTACGTTTGCATGTGTAAAGAAGTGTAAAATAAGACACAGTGTAAACAGCGTGACTCACTGGCAGACAAAGGTCCCCTGGGGGATGTCCTGCAGCGCCCGGACGCCCCAGCCTTTCCTCTGAGTCCTGAACAGCTCCATCCTCACTCTGCACCGCACATGATCAAGAGTCAGAGGCAGCGAGAGGAAACTCATGTTCCACAGTAGGGCATAGAACTTCTGATTCTGCTTTAGGTGTGCCAATCAGAAATGTTACGCAGTAGAGCTTTAAATCTACAGAGATGAACTTACCTGAGTCCATTCTGCACCACACGGTTCTTGCAGGTTCTCCAGCAGGAACAGGCGTGGTTACACTCAAAAATCAGAGGAGGCTCCTCACGGCAAAACTCCGGCAACAGCCGACCATTCTGAAACAGAGCAAAAACAATTAAAAAAGGTACTAGAATCACAACAGGACCTGGGTCTCCAGAGCCTTAACCTGCAGACAGAGACACATCCAGGTTTGCCTCAGTCTCAGTTTATGGACAGGCTCATGTGAAGCTCCAGAATTCCCTCCCTGAGCTGCCGAGGCTGCACTAGCACTGATTCATGACTGGCTGCAGATGCTGAGGTTTAGGGAGTGACCGTTAAGATCAGAGAGAGACATTTTAGGTTTCCTACTTGGACAGTTGTCTTGAGAACCAACACAGTAAAAACAACATTTGACCTGATGTACAGACACACAGATCATGTTTAAAAACGATCTTTAAGGCGTGTCCAAAATAATAATCATGATACTAAAACAGTTATGGACAGTTCCCTTTGCAGGTTCTAGCCGCAGACACATTGGTGCAGTGTTTCCATAGAGCTTACCTGGTCGTACCAGCGGCGCAGACTGAGCTGTCCACACATGCAGATGCTGGTGGAGCAGTCCTCTTTACACACACAGTACTGGAGACACAACAGCTCACACTCAGTCACAGGAGGAATATGATGATAATAATAACACAACTCTAAAACTACAGCAGTGAGGGCTGAATATATATATATCCATGAAAAGTAATATTTGCAACTGAAAGATGAAAGAAAATCAACCAGTGAGAATCAGATGCATTTCAGAACATGTTTGTAAAGGTCTAAACCACAGGCTATGCAGTTTTTTTTTTTATTTCTTGCAGAGTGCAATAATAATTGGCTTTTGCTCTAAATAGAACAAAATACGTGCCTCTAAATTACTGTATCTTTGTCTCTCCCTCAAATTAGTTTTAGTTTTCAGTTTAACACCAGAAATGTGTGTGTGCTCCGTACCTGCAGATGTGTGATATTGCGGTCTATGTTCATGGGGGAGGTGACACAGTTCTCTCGGATGTACTTGTAGTCCTCAGGGTAAGGCTCACTGTCCACCTCGTTCACACAGGGGATGGGCACGGCTTCCTGCCCCAACGCAATGTCTCTGTGCACAAAGAAAAAAAACAACCAATCGGTACAATTCAAATACGACAACGTGAACAACTGCAGCAAAACGGGACCAGCTGCTGAGTAGATAGAAGTATCAGATTAGTGTCCGTGTAATCCTTCAGCGGTCCAGGTAGGATTCATAGCAAAAGAACATTCTCCATCCATCCATCCATCCATCCATCTTCTCCCGCTTAATCCGGCTGGGTCGCGGGGGCAGCACGCTGCCCATTACTCTGTGCACCATAGACCCCTATGAACCCCTCTGCAGGTGGTGAGCCCACAGGAGGGAGGAATTAAAAGAACATTCTATTCTATTCTATTAGACCCAGCAAACAAACACAAACTGTAAACAAAAACAGGGTAGTTTCTGCGTAGTTCGCTCCTCCCTTCAGGCAGATATAAGGCAGTGTCCACCAGCGTCTGACCAGAACTGAAGAAGCAGCTTGGATGTGTGGCGAAAACTCAAAAACTTTAGTCCAGTGAGCACAGGGTGACCACCTGTCCCACTTTTGGTTGTACAGCGCAACCATAACAGACAAGGAAACTAGATCTTTAACCTCACCCATTTAAAGGCCCAATATTACGCAAATCGGACTTTTGTGAGCTTTAAGTCAGTTTATAATAATGTTTCCTCCTCAAAAACAGACCTGGAGTTGTGTTTTGTTTCGTTCACGTTTGAGGAACTCTTTATTATTAGTCTGGCTACATCTCCAAAGCTCCAAATGCTCTGCTCCACCTTGTGATGTCATGAAGTTGTAGGTTTCAAGTTAGCAGCTACGTTTTACCTTTTGTTCAGTAAAGATTGGCAATTCCAGGGCTGAAATGATCCAAGCAATGAACCTAATAAAGGTGTTTGGAAATTAAGAACACGGTGGAGCACTTCCTGTATTACCACATGACGTCACAAGGTGGAACAGAGTGTTTTCTGTTTGAGAGAAGAACTCAGCCTAAATCTGCAGGGTTTATGTGTTAAACATGTGTGAATGAAACAAAACTGAATAGTGTAATATGGGCCCTATAACATAAAAACAGCTTTGGATGAGCTGAGTTCTAACAGATTTATCATGGAATAAATGTCAAATATCTCATTAAATACGATGAGACCCGTCCGTGCTGTGATTTATCACCACGATGTGAAGACACGTGAGGAAAAAGAAGAGACACATACTGTTCTGAAGTCTGCTGCAGCCAAGTCCAGTCCACATATACAGTTGGTGAGTGGGAGAGCTTTAAGGACACCAAGTTTTCTTTGCATGACCACCACCTAAACTTCTGTTACTGTCTTATTCACAGTTACATGAGCTTATCCGAAGAACGCCTGTTGTGTTCAGAATGTGATTTTGTCGTCTTTCTGTTCACCATCCCACCATCGTACCTGTGCTGGACTTTGTGTCCCAGCCTGGGTCGTATGCTCCTCTCCCTGCGGCTGGCCTGCAGAGCCATCCAGGCCTTGGAGCTGTGGCTGCAGCAGTCTGGAGGAGTCTCACCCTCACGGTTCTTCAGGAACACGTCCGCTCCATGGGACAGGAACAGCCTGAGGACGCGTTACAGGACAGTCAGTGATAGTTTTACATACACCACCAGTCAAAAGTTTGGACACACTTTTTCTATTTAGTTTTGTCTTTATTTTCAATTCTCCATTTTACTGTTTACATTGTAAATTCTCACTGAAAACACCAAAATTATAAATGAATACATACGAAATGTAGTAAACCAAAAATAAAAAATGAAAATGGCCCAAGCTGCTGCTCACTTATTTGCACTTTCTGCATTTCTTGACCCTGATGTGGCACAGCTGTGAAGTGAAAACCATTTCAGGAGATTTCATCATGAAGCTCATTGAGACAAGGCCCAGGGTTTGCAGCGTGTGGAGGAACTGAATATAAAATATGAAAAATATTTAGCCGAGTTATTCAAGTACTGTTTTTTTTCTACATAATTCCATATTTCTTCTTGAAGTTTTCTGTTTACATGTCGAACGGAGTAAGGAAAAACAAACAAAAAAACAAAACACTGAGTGAATGTCCAAACTTTTGACTGGTACATGTGTATTTGGTTATTACAGCAGAGTGAGACAAGACTTTAGACTGGGAGTGTATGTAGTTTTTACAGAGTGACACTTACGTAACACACTCGAGACGGTTCTCCCGGGCGGCGATGTGCAGAGGAGAGTCTCCGTGGATGTTGACCGCTCTCAGGTCACAGTGAGCGCCCAGCAGCAGCTCTGCGATCTCCACACTGCCCGAGAAGGCTGCCCAGTGCAGGCAGATGTTCTCCTCCTGCACACGCGCACACACACACACACACACACACACACACACAGTCAAATAGTCGCACATCAGAAAAAGGGAATGAACTAGAGCTACAGCAAGGCCTGTCACTATAATTACTATACTGATAATAATAATAACATTTTTAGAAGTCAGTATTTATCGTGGGTACTTTTTCTTTGTACTTGTGGGGAGCTTTTTGTTATTTTTTCTGTACTAAAATGAGATTTAAGCTGTAGAGGGTTGAATAAATAACTTCTATGGCTCATTATAGATGTCACTGTAATAGTTTTTTAGGGGTAATCCTGTTTTAGGGTTATTGTGTCAGTGGCACAAATTTTGTTCAATATTATTGTTTATCGTCTGTATTTTCTTCACCAATTTGTCGTCGTAACAGGCCTAACTGCAGCAGTAACGGGGCTTCCATGGCAACATTATGCTCCCACCATGCTCTCGAGGACCCCTTGGCTGCCCAACGAATGCCTGAACTAAATGCAAGTCATATTATGAATTTATAACAACTGGTCAAATGTCATTTATATTGTGCAATGCAAATAAGTGAAAATATGTAGACTAAAGAAAGATTATAATTTTATTTTATATTATTATTATTATTATTATTATTATTATTATTATTATTATTATTATATTTTTATTATTTTATTTTTATTTTTTCCCCCATACAGTGTATTTTGGTCATTTTGTTAGAATACAATCTCTATGAAATTACAACTATGAAATTAATAAAAATGAATGATTGTTAAAGTAACAAATAATAACAAATATATCTGTTTGGTTGTATTTATTAAATGAGCTAAATGTCCACTAACTTTTACTGATACAAAGTTTGAAACTGCTTTATAATCCCACTAACAGAGTGAGCTGTGGCCTGACCTTGTCCCTGATGTTGATGTCCGCTCCCTTGGACAGCAGCAGCTTCACTTGGTCGGCGTGTTTGTACTCCGTGGCCCAGATCATGGCCGTCCAGCCCCCGTCGTCCTGGAAACAGCACCATGGAACATATTACGTAGTATTTGTGAAAACCAAAGGGGAGCATCTTGACTTGGTGCTTACCTGGTCGTTGATGTCTATGAGTCCCACTGAGAGCAGGTGTTCCACTATGTTGTAATGACCAGACTTGGCCGCTAGATGGAGACACGTGAACCCTTCAGCATCCTGAGGAGAGAAGAGGTGGAACAGGTTCTATTCTTCTGCTGAACATCATACTGACTGTGGAAAGTAATATCATGAATATACATACATTTTCACAACAAAGACAACTAATACAACACAATTACGTTTAAGATTTTATGAAAAACTATTTTACTATTTTTCTTTTTGGTGAAATTATTTGTTTTACTTTCACATTTTGTTCCATCAATACAATACCTAGAAACCAAACTGTAAACAAACTAATTTGATATAAAAATAAATTGCATTTTCATTTTCTTGAATTAAAGTTTACCGTTCCTTATGCATAAATTGTTCCTGTTTTTTGGATGGAATTTTGTGTATTTGTGACTCCTTATTAGAACTATTTTTCAACTTTTGTTCACAAACTGATGATAAATTGTCCTACCAAATAAAGAAATAAAGTTGTAACACTTTATTTCAACATTACATATGTGCATAAGTTAACTTTGAGAGAGTCTAAATTTCTTCTTACCCTGATTGTAATTGCCTGAAATCATTAGTCGTGACACAAAGACAGTCGTGACTGCATGTCTAAGTCCAGAGCGGTACCTTGTGTGTAGCACTGGCCCCCGCTCGCAGCAGAAAACACACAATCTCCATGTGGTTGTTCTCACAGGCCTCCATCAGGGGAGTACGCTGGTCCTCATCACATGTGTCCAGGTTCGCTCCAGCCTGACCACACAAAACACACGCTGTTCATTCGATTTACGGTCATTTCCAGACAATAAGCTGCTACTTTTTGAACCGTGTGGCTTAAACAACGATGGACGGATTATTTGTTTATCAACACAGCGGATGTGCGTAGCCTGAGTGCAGAAAGAGCCGCCGTCTGTGCGGTTCACATGAAGTTGCAACACTAGCACTGTTGTCAGCACTAAAACAGTTTAACGCCGTGTGATAAAGTTCTGATGCTAAATGAACATTAGTGAGTGGGACACGTCTTAATGACCCGTATGTGTTAAACGCAGGTGAGGCGTAAATGACGAGAAGAAACGTCTCAAACTTCAGTAACCGAACATCCACTCATACCTGATCGATACACCTAGCCCCGCCCCCTGGACATCCACTCATACCTGATCGATACACCTATCCCCGCCCCCTGGACATCCACTCATACCTGATCAATACACCTAGCCCCGCCCCCTGAGAGCCTAAAATCTGCTGAAATCCTACGAGACACTGACATGATCCCAGACAGGACAGCGGCTCTTCTGCGCAGAAGAACGAGAAGTGACGGGGGCGCAAGAGCGAGACAGACAGGTGAAGACAGACAGGTGAAGACAGACAGGTGAAGACAGACAGGTGAAGACAGACAGGTGAAGAGATGATGTGCTGAGGAAGATGCTCGTTTGACTGTGTTTTGAACAGTTATTTTGTGCTTCACGCTCACATCCTCCTCATGGAAAACACACAAAGAAATGCAAATGCTGCAGCTTTTAAGTTAAAGACAATCGATCTGACTGTCGAAGAAGGAAATGGAGCTGCTGCACGTTGGCATCAGTGAGTCGATGGTGAGACGTCGGCGACGGCAGCGTGACGAACTGACTCAACGCAAAGAGACGACAAAAGCTTTCAGAGGCAATACAAGCAGAAGGCCTGAACTTGTAAACGTTCTTGAAGACGTGGACACCTGCGGCTCATAGACAAGTGCGGCCTACATATGTAGAAATGTTTTTTTTCTTTTAAAATTTAGTTGCTGTGGCTCATATTCAGGTGCGCTCAATAGTCCCGAAATTACGGCATACGTTTTTATTACTTATGGGATCTGTAGTTTATAGAACAAACACAATTTACTGTTCTGTATTATTGGATTTGATGGTGTACAGTAAAATTACCTTCTACTGACTTTCACTTAGGGCTGGACAAATACAAATCTAATTATGAATGTCTTCCTGTAACAATGTGCTATTTTTGTACAATCATCATATGATTTTTTCGACAATGCAGCTCAGACACTTTTCCCCGCCACCACCTCCTCCTCCTATTGTGACCTTCAGCAATGCGTGAGTGATAACTGGATTTAACGAACTGCAATGAAGTGTGAATTTTTGGAAGAATCAGTTGACTTTAGTTACATCTACAATGCAATATAAAAGTACAAAGTTGACAGGAATTGTGCTAAAATCTAAATTGTGATCTGGCTCAAAGAAAACAGTGATATCATTTGTTTGTTTTTTTTCACTTTTTGCTCACATTCTGCTATGAAATACATAAACTATAGCAATGTTCTAAGTGTCACTGTTCCCAAAATAAACTCACCTGCACCAGCATGTGGCAGATGTCTGCATGTCCCGCCTCTGCGGCTGCGTGAAGAGGCGTGCGCTTGTTTTGAGAGTCCATCTTAAAGTTTGGGTCAATTCCATCCACTGCACAAGAATGCCAAATAAAAATCAATAAAAAAGAATGTATATTATTGAAAAAATAAAAAATAAAATAAAATAAAATAAAATAAAAAATAATAATAATAATAATAATATAGTCTGAAAAATATGCTAAATAAAAATATGCTAAATAAGATAAAATATTAAAAATTAAATTATGCATAGTGTAATTTTCCAGATAATGTCACAGCTTTAGACAAAAAAAGGTCACACATTCTACATTTAAACACTATTCAGGGCGTATATTTTACTGTCATTTTTGAGCACGTATATCATGTGTTTATTGTTCCAAACTATAACGTTACATTAACACTGACCCAGCATGAGCAGGACCCTCCGGAGCTCGCCCTGCTTGGCCGACAGGTACAGCTGTTTGGGGTGAAAGCGCAGCTTCTTGGGCCTGGGACGCAGCACAAACATTCAAGATTAAAAGCACAAACATTAAAGCTCAGAGCCGTCTCCTGGTTACAGTCAGGCAGAAGTGTGTGGAGCGTTCAAACATACTTCTCATTGTCCAGGGCCACCAGGACGCTCTCCAGTGTCTCCCGTGGGTGTCCTGGGTGAGCTATGGGCGCCTCTGTCCCACTCTGCACTGAGGAGGAGCGGGACAGGCCGGGGACAGCCGAGTCCAGAGCCGAGCGCACTGAGAGAGAGCTGTCTGCAGTACACAGCTCAGCCTCTGGGGGCAGGCGGGACATGCTGCACCAGAGGAGACAGGACGATTTAGGGTTTAGAGTCTGATCAAGTGTAATTTATTTAACTTATGAAATATAAAACATTTAACCAGGTGAAACATTCATATTTATATGTCCATTAGCTGTGGAAGTGCAGCTATTTTTTCATATAAATACACAATACTTTTTGTCTTATATTTAGAACTAATTTGTTGTTTGCAACCCACCCCTAATACACAGATTTAAATTTTTCCTTTAAGACAGTTTGAAGTTCGCCAGTTGTATTCTGTGAATATTAAATTGTCAAGTCATCAGCAAACATGGCTATTTTAGAATTTTGTAACACTAATGGCGAGTCATTTGTATATGTAGAAAACAAGAGTGGACCTAGACGGCTTCCCTGTGGTACGCCACAGCAAACATCTCTTTCATTTGAAAAACTTCCATCAAAAAGACGGTTTGTTTCCTGTTTTCTAGAGAACTCTGAAGCCAAAGTGATGCTGCTGAACTGAACCATAACATTACATTTTTCTTAACAAAAGATTGTGGTCAATAAGATCAAAAAATGAACTAAAATCTAACAATCCTGCACCTGCAAACCTCTTATTACCTACTGCTGTAAGACAATCACTTGTCATTTGAGCCATGGCCGTAGTAGTCCCATCGTTCACTCTGTATGAAAAGTCAGTATTTAAATTATTGTCTGAAAAATAATTCTGAATTTGTTCAAAGATTATCCTCTCCATAATTTTGCTCAGAGTAGGCAGCAGACTAATTGATCTTCTATTAGGCCCACAGAAGGGTTCACTTGCACTCTTTGATAATGTTAAAATTCTTGCTGTTTTCCAAGTTTGTGGATACATATTCTTCTGTAGAATTTAAAATATGATTGACTGGAACAGCAATTATACTTGGCACTTGTTTCAGTAACTTTGAGTCAATATTATCTACACCAGAGGGTTTTTTCTTTATATTCTAATAATAATTTTTCTACTTGACTCTCAGTTACTTCAACAAATTCAAAATTACACTTCTTCCTTGCCATAATCTTATTTCTAATTAACATTCCCGCCTTTGTGTTATGTGTTTGATCCATTTCACCTCGAAGTTTATCAGTTTTCTCACAAAAATAATTACTTAAGATGATTTGCGATATCCAGTGGCTTTGTCGTAAACTAAAGGAATGATGGAGTACATTTGACATTCCAAAATACAACTTCCTTTTCTTTTTATTCAATTTAGTCACATGATTTCTCAATTTTCGATACACAATTCATAATTAGAATTGTTCGCTTCGTTTTTGCCTCATCTCTTTGTGCCATATAGTCCTTCAATTCAGCATCTAACCAACCAGATCTTGTTTTCCTCACTTTTTATTAAAGAGGCATGTTTATTATTATTAAAAGTTTCAGCTGCATCATCAGGACTGTCACTTATCAGGACCCCATTCCAACCAATACTGCGAACATCCTCAATAAAGTTATCTTCATTCAGATGTTTACTTTGGGTCCGTCTTTAGGAACTTAATTGCTTCTTACTACTGCCACAAGGTTGTGATCGCAACATACAACTTTACTACAAAGATCACCAGAGTTTGTAAAAATATGATCAATCAGAGTAGATGTTTTTGTACCATCGCTCCTGCAGCAGATTCGACCGGTGTAGTCACAAGTTGTATTAAGCCACATGCTTCTGAAGCTTATTTCTTTAAGGACATTCCAGGACGAGTTCCAATCGATATTAAAATCTCCCATAAGAAAGATTTCATTTTGACTGTCGGGTACGTTGTCTATCGTAGCACATAATGTATCTAAGTAGTCAGAATTTGCATTGGGTGGACGGTTTTAAATGTGTGTGTACTTGAAGCCACAATACTTCAATATTAGATACCATCAAATCCATTCTCATCTTAACTGGTATCTGCTCTTGTACATAAACTGCAACCCCACCACCACTTGCATTTCAGTGGGTTCTCCAGGGGTCTCCAACCTTTTTCCTCCAGCGAGCCAGTTTTACAAAATGAAAATGCCAGAGAGCTACTCATTTTAGCGACCGCAAGAAATGGATATAAGAAAGAGGGCAAGTCTTAGTTGGGGTACAGTTAAATGCCTATAAAACATAAACCATTCTCCATTATTAGTGCACAGAGTAACAGTCAGGTAATTAATACATTTTGAGTTATTCAGCACAATACGCATAATCCAGAAATCCCTTGGAGAGCTACTTGGACAGCTCCCGGAGTCCCCTGTGCAAAATCTTTGTATATTTAACGAATAATCTTTAAATGTTGAGTCCAAATGAGTCTCTGTGGTAGATAGAATATGTCATTTGCTTTCCAGTAGAATGTTTAAGATACCAGTTAACTTGTTCCTAAGACTGCGTATGTTTAGACGTCCCAATTTTAGCTCCTCCTTTGGTAGATTAGCAAAAGTAAATTCCTGGATTATACTGGATAATATGTTCTGATTTGTTATTTGAGTTGATCAATGTTCTTAATGCACTGAACTTTTGCCTCCTCTGGTCTGCCATAAAGTTTGACAGAGATCAGAAGTTCCAAATGCCTTTTCAAAGGTTCCGTATTTGCCGGTGTCTTCTTTAGTTTCTCAGTCTTTAGAATTTGAAACCTTTACAGTGTAATACAATAAAATACTGGAAAAGCCATTAATGATATTGCTAAGAATAACACTTGAATGTTAATGTATTTTATTATTGTTTAAAGGGGTAATAATTGAAGATTCAAAACAGAAAAAAGTACAAAATGAGTATGACTGGTGGGAAGTGTTGTGTTTGTAGTACCTTCCCGTGGTGGTGTCTGCCCGCCCCTCCGCAGCAGGGGGCGTGGGCAGGTGCTGCACCTGTACAGGGGGCACTGTGGAGGTGGTGTCGGCCTTAGCGATGGTCACCTCTTTGGCCTTGGTCACCTCCTCTCCACAGTGAGGACAGAAGCTCTGGCCCTTGAGCACAGAGGCACAGGCGCGGTGGAAGCGGTGAGAGATGCTCACGTCCGGCTGACACTCCATGAAGGTACCCTGAGGACACAGCGGTCTGAGTCGGCACATGTTTGCATTTACAATGACAGGTGAACTATTAGGGAGGAAACAATATTTAAAATGAGAGAAAACTCTAAACGAGACTTTATTTGCTGTGTCAGATGAAAGCTGAAAGAACTTTGGCACGCTAGTGGTTCAGGAAGGTTCCACAGTGGGCGTATCCAAGATCATTTTAAAGCTATTCAGGAAAGGTTCATTTCTGTCTCGTGAAAGTGACTGATTTAGTATTGATACCTGCTCAAATGAGTATCTAGTATCGATACTAGTTTTAGCATTGATTAGTATGTAATTTTTGATACTTTTGACAACACTACTAGAAACAGAGCTAAACGGTTAAATGGTTTATAGTGTGAGCAATTTAAAGATCCCCTATGTAACATTTCTGGTTGTGTGTCCACCTGCTTGTCTTCATAGAGATGCTATTACTTTGTCTCGAATATTCCACAGTATGGCATTAAACTTCTCTATCTCCATAGAAACCAGCAACAACCAAAAGAGCCGTCTATCTCCACTGAGAAAAGTTGCATAGTGCATCTTTAAGCACAGTGTAATAAATGTCTTTGTGTGAATGAAAAAGCTGCTGTCAAAGCACTAATATTAAGTCTAGTTTAATAGTTTCTCCACACGGCCCCTGGTAGGTGTACTCACAGCCCGACAGAAGTAGCCACAGCCGGGGCAGCACTGGTGCTTGACCATGCCTGTGCGGTGGTCCTCACACAGCACCAGCAGCTGCACCGAGTTTGACGGTCGCATCATTTCCTGTTTGAGCACGGCGCCCTGGCACCGGCTCAGCTGCCCGTCCACGCTCTCTGTGGCCATGCACTTCCTGTCGGCCAGGATCAGGATCTCTCGGCTCTTTGGCGTCTCCATGCGACAGCTGCACAGGGGCAGCTCCTGACTGTCGTCTACTGCAGGCCTCAGAGGGGCTGAAGGGAGGAACATGAACACAGGTTTGGAGTGATAATGAAGAAGATGAGCAAGGAGAGAAAGGTCAAAGCTGAGATGGACTGAAACTGGACAGATATAAGAACCGTACAGTGCATGACAGGTTTTCATGTTTTCCTAAATCTGACTTGGTTTGGCTAAATCATCATTTGGCTTTATCATAGTTTTACTTCAGTTAAGTGGCAGTTTGTGGAAAAAAGTTGAGGGGAAAAGTATAAAAATATAAAAATACAGGAAGTACTGCGGAGTTCCTCAGTACCTCTACCTACATCATCAACACAGTAAACTCCAAGTACAATTTAAACACAAAGAAGGCTATTTTCTGAAAAATTAAATATTAATTTACAGATGTTGTCAATTATTTGTATTAGTCATAACTACTTTTTACATGTTTGGCTCTGGTTAACATTATGGTTGATGTGTAAAAGTTATAGAATTACCTTTACATACATTTTATCTGTCACAACTGCCTGTGTCCAACCAGGAAGTAAAATTACAAACCAAAAAAA
The DNA here is from genome assembly GCA_029959045.1 of Taenioides sp. WSHXM2023. Classification (NCBI taxonomy): domain Eukaryota; kingdom Metazoa; phylum Chordata; class Actinopteri; order Gobiiformes; family Gobiidae; genus Taenioides; species Taenioides sp. WSHXM2023. The sequence continues at coordinate 41,359,770 of CM057085.1, forward strand.
CCCAAAAAACGAGACAGGATTCTATCTATTCTGTCACGTACACTTAAAGTACACTTTTACTATATATGTAACACAGCAGAAGTCATGTGATTCAGCTCTACTTCAGAACTCCACCTCTGGTCTTTAAAATTCTAGACTCTGTCATCGGGTACAATGAGGAGAGGGTTTTTACATGAAATAAAATACTGTTCTTACTGCTGGTTTCCGTCTTGTCTGCTTTCGGAGCAGACTGTGGGGGCGTGCAGGGGCGGGGGGACTCCGACTGGCTGGTCTCTGGACCGACTTCTGCCCCAGGTTCCACAGCAGGTTCCACACTGCGTTCTACGTTGGGTTCCACAGTGGATTCAGCGCTGGGTTCCACACCAGTTTTCACACTGGGTTCAGCGCTGGGTTCTATAGTGGGCTCTACAGACGGTTCTACAGTGGGTTTTACAGATGATTCTACAGTGGGTTTTACAGTTGGTTCTACAGACGGTTCTACAGTGGGTTCTACAGTAGGTTGGGAGCTTTTGGGTTCCACATCGGTAGGTTCAGGGTTTTTGGATTCCACGTTTCTGGGTTGGAGGTTTTTGGGTTCCACGTTTTTGGGTTGGGGGCTGGGTTGAGAGGGTTCACTGGGTTGAGAAAGTGGCTTCTCCTCAGAGGATTGGAGCTGGACCGGAGCTTCAGACTGATCCTGCAGCTCAGAGTCTGAATAAAACACAGAAGCTTCATTATAAAGCTGAACTATGACTATGTCTCCATGGTGGCGTTATTGCGTTGCCTAAACACATTTATCTAGCATTTTTTCAACGACTGAATGTTTAGTTTGTTTCATTTTTTGATGCTCTGAGCCCCCTTCCTTTTGCTCCCCACGCTAAGTCACTCCCCCCGCAGAGCACTATCACAACACAAACAGCGTGCACCAGCTAAGGCATCAGGTTTGTCCAGTTGTAATCTATTGTTTTGTATCATGTTTATGAAAAATGGCTGCGCAGGAGCATGGGTGACGTACGCGTGTGAACTGAGCATCGGACAAGACCATACCTGTAAGAAGGTTCGAACAGGGCCTGAGAGAGATCGCTAGATTTGTCCGAAACCCTATGCGCCCGACACTAACTTTTACAGAGTTCCTGCGAACGCCCCATCACGCGCAGCGAGTGCACGTCCAGGCAGCGCGGCGCTCGGAATTGATTCAGCTGTGCTCCGCTCCGACGCAGAAGTGGGAGAGAAAAGATGGTGTTCTTTGTTCCGTAAGTTCAAGTAAGTTTATAACCATGTTTAATTTGTATTATTACCATTTTGAGTGTGTTTTCGATATATGTTTTCGATAGACTTTTGCCTAATTAGTGCCTCTCATTTGTTACGTGACAGTCGGATTTATTCTTCTGCTCTGTGTTTACCCTCATTTACATTCAACTTATTATTATTTTGCCTTTATTGTATTTTTGTCCAGTTTAATATTATTAATCAGTATACTTGTTCTGATATCCACTCATTACATGTTTCTTGTTTTTTCTGTTTATTCCAGACCACACATGTATGCACACACCACTGTAATCATCACCTGGATACGTTCAAGTTAAAGTTGAAGTTAAAGCTGAATTAGATTCTCTAACCGGAGTCTGTCTGTAGTGTTCCCACCCAATAAAGATCCACCCCCCATACTTTATTACTCAAACGTTCATGGATGACATCTAAAACCGCTTCAGGCATGTTTTTGATGAGGGAATGTGATGGAAATCTGTGTATTTATGTTGTGAAGAAAATATTCTTCTTGTATGTCTTTGTTTAAATGCATTTGGTCTGAGTCGGTCAGATACCCAGATCAGTCATTAAACCCTTTATTGTTTCGTTTGTTTTGTTATTGTTTGCCTTCAAGTGCAAAAGTTGATTATCTCGTGGCTGTGAAACAAAAGTCACCCAGCTATGACATGTATGTAGCTTTGTAATTCAGGTATAACTAGTCAAAGCTCAGATGCTCAGGGTGGTAGACTCTGAGAAGAGACTAGGGAGAGAATGTCTGCTGTAACAAAGAATAAACCTTTTTTCTGTATTTCTGTATTTCATAAACTCACCAGGCATATGGTAAAAAGCTACAAAAAGTGAATTTTGCATAATTTTTAAAGCATACATTTTTATAGTAAGCGGCTGACTCTCTCTGACCTGTATTTGTTTTAAATATGCAACCATACAGTGGAGAATTCCAGGCAAAGCAACATCACCTTAGAGAAGAGCATATGACAATCCTCCACCAGTAAAGTTCCATTGTGCCTCTTTAAATAACCACAATCACACACATACTGTTCATCTTCAGAGCACGGGTGTTACCGGAGAGTTCACCTTTGGCTTTTAGCTTCCTCTTGCGTTTCCTCGAGGGCCGTAGCCAGGCTTTGTCCCCTCTCAGTGTCTGTTTGGACTTCTTCTGCCTCACACTGGAGCCCGTGCTCTGAAGGACAACATTCCGGTTGTTTACAGTGAAGGGCTAAAACTATATGAGCAGTGACATGCTGTGTACCAGATCAGACTCTGTGTCCTCGTCCTCTGCCTCCTCCTCCGCAGACTCCTCGCTCTCCTGCTCCTGGACCACCTGAACACAAGACCACCACAGGTCTACATTCCAACAACTGACTGGAAATGTACAGGGTATTAAATAGACTGATTTTTTCAGATTTGTGAGAATACAGAAACACTCATGGCTGTAAACTCTGCTGGTATTCAGATTCTATGCTTGTTACCTAGAGTGCACTGCTCAACTAGAGAAAAAAAACAATACTTTACAATAACTACACTGAACAAAGTTAATTCATAATGAACTAAACTGAACTATGCAAAGACTGCAGTGGGATTTGTCTGCGGACCACAGGGTAAGTTGTGAGCGCGATCACGTCTGCTGTTTCCTGTCTACAGTAAAACCACTCGCTCTGAGACTCAAGTGTTCAAAAGATCAGAGCTCTGCACAGATACGAGTCAAAACTGTGTTATTATTAGTGAAATGTGGTGCAAAACTTCAGATACATGATATTTAAAGCATAAAAGTTTGGAGATAAAGTCCACAGGAAGTAGAGTCACTGTCGCTAATCTGCAGCTTCACCTCGAAGCCTTTTTACTTTTAAAGAACTCCTCAAACTGGATTCACAGCGCGGTTTTGTGGACTCAGTGTTATTATTTGCGGAGGACAAATTCTATGGATAATGTGGATGAGATGCTGCACTTAAAATTTACAACTTTACAAGAGGTGAGTAATAAAGTCTTCTCGTTATTTTCGCTAAATCCCGAGTTTGTATCTTACATCTCTGTGTCCGTCACTCCAAATGTGAAAAAGTGAGATGTGAGAGCTCCAAATGTGAAAAAAATCCATAGCGCACTCAGATGGCCAATGTCCAAAAGCTTTTTTTATTTTTAAATTAGGTTTCAGCAAAAAGCCTTCGTCAGATCATTTTTCTTGCTTTGGGCCATAGTATAGTACTATAATACCACAGTATAATACCACAGTATAATACCACAGTAAAATATTATACTGAATCAGGATCAGAAAACTTTTATTGCCATTGTCAGTGAACACAATTCACAAACACAAATAGAACACTGAATAATAATAATATAAAGTAGAGATATCACTATTAAAAAAAAAATAAAGTATCACTATTTAAAAATAAAGTAAGGGCATGCAAAAAAATTTAAGATATATAATAAAAATAAAAAAATAAAAATAAAAATAGTCTAGTATATAGACTGTGGCCCAAAGCAAGAAAAATGATCTGACGAAGGCTTTTTGCCAAAACTTAATTTAAAAATAAAAAAAGCTCTGAGTGCGCTATGCATTTTTTTCACTTTTGGATTGAGGTTCCTTACATTTGCACCTCTGCAAGAACTTTGGTGTGCGTTTTCTGTTTCATTTGATGTCTTTGATGAGCTAACAACACTATAACATGGCTTAAAGCTCACAAGAGAACTTCGATTTACAAACATGTCTCATTCACCTGCGTGGTGCCTTCATGTGCTTGTGTGGGCTGTGGGACATCTGACACTGGGTCCTCTGGGGGCTTGTGTTCCTCCTCAGACTCCTCCAGCTCGGACCCCTCCTCCTCGGACATGTGCGCCACCTTCTCACCGTTAAGATTTGCTGGTTTGGCCTGAGGACAACATCCAAAACATCCAAACGTGACTTGGCAATGTCTCTTCACTCAATCATCGTAATTTTCTATTTTTGATACTAAGAAACAGACTGGATACCACGATAATAAAACACTCTTTAGACAACAGAATGTACTTTTTTTTATATTCCCATGTGGCCTTCTGTGTATCTGTGTAATTTCAATATGTGCAGCGAGTTCCTGGAGATCTCCTAGTCTGTGGAACCCTGGACTTCACTGTGGTTCTGCTGGGGGAGCGGCACCAGGAAAAGGGACACTGGGATTTACAAACTGATCCGTAAATCTGGACACGTGATCGGCTGAGCTGGAGACATTTGTCCCAGTGAGGGACAGAAGGACACTGGACAAACTGCTCTCCATCATGGACACTCCTGCTCACCCACTGCACCAGACTATAGAGGGACAGAGGAGATAATACTCCCTACAACTGTACAACAACTCACCCACTGCACCAGACTATAGAGGGACAGAGGAGATAATACTCCCTACAACTGTACAACAACTCACCCACTGCACCAGACTATAGAGGGACAGAGGAGATAATACTCCCTACAACTGTACAACAGCTCAATCTTAAGTAACAGATAACCTTATGCCCTGTCAATCAGCAGAGTATTTACACTGTCGTTCTTGTCTCGTTTATAGCTGTGATTTTATAGTTTATTTTATATTTTATTACTTATTTTTCTATTTTATTTTGACTTGTACATATACATTTATTTTTATAATTATGTCTCATTTGACACGTGTCTCTTGCTCTTTTTTTCTACACCATCTATTTTTGTTACTCTCTGTTATTATTTTATATTGTGATGTTTGAGCTGCTGTATCCAAATAATTTCCCTTGTGGATCAATAAAGTTTGTCAAAGTCCAAATCTAAGTCTAATCCTCAGTGGTCCTGTAGGTTCCATCGTGGTCCATGGGCGTATACTAGTCCATGTGCTCTTATACTTGTTCTGATACAGCTCAAGATCATTCTAAAGATATTCAGGAAAGGTCACATTTACAGGACAGAAATGAACTTTTTTAGTATCGATACCTGTTCAAATGAGTATCTAGTTTTGTTCTAGTACAAGTTTTAAGACTAATTAATCGTAACTCTAAAATCTCTGTTGGTGTGTCAAACCTCGGGGCTCTTGGCAGTGTGCTCCAGCTGTTTGAACATCTCTAACACTGATCTCTGCTTCAGCACTTTGGCTTTCTTCTTGGGTACCAGGCTGTAGGTCCCCATCCTCCGCTTCTTCTTACGGGACACCAGGGCGCCGGAGAAGGGAACTGGAGAAGCAAAACAACATTTATACTATGTTATGGTAATGTAGTGAAAGCTCGTAGGATTCACTTAAGCGCTTGCTCTTAATTATATTTAGGTTAGGTCTGTGGATCTTTTGGTTAATGGTTTTCAAAACGTCTGTGTAAATGTTTGACGTTTTCTCCACCAGCTTCATAAATCTGCCCCATCACCAAATCTTCAACCACCAAGGTCCACAAAGGATAAACATTCTTCATGAAGAATTTATCCACAACGATCAAGGGAAGAAAGACGAAAGCTTAAAGGAGAACAACGACGAGCATTAGAGAAATACTGAGAAAAACTAATGTTATGGTCATGAATAAAACAGAAGGAACTTGTTCACTCAGACTGATTCTAGAATTAAAATTAAAAATCGATTTCATGATGTTGATATTAGTATAGATGGATAGATTTATGCAGTTTGAATGTTCGACATCTCTAGGACCATAACATTAGTTTTTCTCAGTGTTTCTCTAACGCTCGTCGTTGTTCTCCTTTAAGCTTTCGTCTTTCTTCCCTTGATCGTTGGGGATAAATTCTTCATGAAGAATGTTTATCCTTTGTGGACCTTGTTGGTTGAAGATTTGGTGATGGGGCAGATTTATGAAGCTGCTGGAGAAAACGTCAAACATTTCCACATTCTGCCATAGAAAACCACTAACCAGAAGTTCCTCAAACCTACAGCGCAGCATTTTCGGCCGTTGTGAAAAAAGGTCTATCAACTCTCCAAACTCTGGCCTGAGGACCTCTTGCTAAATTGCTCCCAATGGTCATATGCACTACTTTTTGTACCACTATAGCCTCAAAAACATAACTATGCTATTTGATACAGACTTTATTAACAGTGCAGTAACTATATCACATTATGTTATCCGAACAACTGTATAAACCACTAATCTGTGGGCCCCCGCCTGGAATATGTTTCAATTTGTGGCCCTCTGCGAAAAAGTATTTGTACATCCCTGTATTAACTGCTAACACATAACACATACTGTATTTAGCTCACTGTGATACCTTTTATTGTTAAAATGCTATATTGACCGAAAATAATGGATGAATGTATTAATAATTATTCATGTAAAATGTTTCTTTCATTTCTGATGCTGTGAGTCTTCCGCACCAGGTGTGTGAAGTTGTTGTGTACAGTTTTGTATCATGTTTTTGTATATTTATGGAGAATTGTCGTGCGATGGCATGGCTCATGTCGGCTTGTGGGTGGAGCCTCGCACAGAATCTGCAGCAAACCGTAAGAAAGGTTCAAATACGGTAAACGGTCACATTTTTCTATAGCGCTTTTCCACCTTCCAGGCACTCAAAGCACTTTACAACAAGGAACCACTCGCCCGTTCACACGCACATTCATACGCCAGTGTACGCACACAATGGGGGAGAGGTGGGTTAAGTGTCTTGCCCAAGGACACGACAGCAGCATTCATCTGTGGAAGCTGGAATCACACCCCCAACCTGCGGGTCAGTGGATTTGACCGCTCAATCAATGTTTAAGTCAAGAGTTTCGGATCAGCTCTACCAACTGAGCTACTGTGGCCAAAATAGTGCCCAGAGATCTCTAAATGATTGAAACATGCATGGATGACAGCTATAACCTCAGGCATGGTTTGATGAACATTACAGCTTGGTAAAAAGCTCCATAAAAGTAGATTTTGCATAATCTTGTTTTCATATTTCAGCTCTTCTGGACTCATTATTTTCAAAGCTGGTGAGCTACGGGTACAAAAGATAAAGATAAAATGACAATATTTAGAAACTAGACTAAATATAATCTCTTGATCACAAGTGGAAATCATTGCGTTATGTAGAATGCACTACTGCTCAGAGTGGCCACATATTAGAAGCTTATTGGTAAACTGACAGGTCAAGCCTTTTGGATGAGAGGCAATATGTCGTCTAATGTAAAGATTGAGTTTTTACTGAATTTGTTGCCAGGGCAGTAAACATTATAGGTTTAGTAGTTTTGAGTGACGCGATCAGCCGCAGCCGTGATCTTGGTTACACATTAGTCCCATGAAAAGGAGCAGACATCCCTCAAATCACCTCCACCAAACTCTAAAAGAAGCGACTAACGGACTGGGGACTTGGACAATGTTGGACTTGTTTCTAAGCCTCTGAATTCAAACTATGAGGGCGCAAAGTTGACTTAAAAGTACTGACTGGTCTAGACTCGAGAATCACAGGGTACAGAGAGGCGCGTGTGTCTGACCCAGTTGTACTTTGGCAGGAGCGGAGCTGGGGGCGGGGTCTGCTGAGGCGGGGGGCGGGCTTTGTGCGGCGCTCCGGTCACTTGTCGTCGTTGTCGCGGTGACCGTCTGCTGGGCGGGGCTGTGAGGTAGCTGGTTCTGTGTGGAGGGCACGTCAGGACGGGTCTGGGGGTCATTAGTGTCCATCTGGTCACCTTTGGCACCTTTGGATTCTCGGAGTTCCCGTCTGAGAAGCTGCAGAGGCAGAGATTAAAAACATGACTTCACCGGTGATGACGCAGACTTTTTATGATACAACAGGACACGTACAAACTAACTTGTTTACAGAAAAGGATTGGCCGTCAGAAGAGGGTTTTAGCCAGTCACAGCAGCCAACAGATAATATATTTTTGGTTAAATTAATGTGTAACATCTTACAGCAATTATTAATAAAATGTTTTTGATGGAAAAAATACTCTTTCTGCTCCGCACCAAAAGTAAACTGGAATAGATGAGCGGAGGTCGTACTAGATGGATTTCAGTTTGGAAAGTCAGACCTCTTGATAATCCAGGTTGCACCCACAGACTGTATGTATAAATGGACATAGCTAACACGTTCCAAATAGAAGTTCACATGCGGCTCTTCCGGCTCTTACTGACTCTGGCTCCCATTGACTTACACTGGAATATTGTCGCCCCTCCCTCTGTAACTGCTGCTGTGAGCCTCGTTTTGGTCTAAAATGTTTGTATTAACAAAAAAAATCCTATTTCTATCCATTTAAGTGGTGCTGAACGCCGTGGCTGACGTCACACTCGCTCAGTCCACTTTTTATAGAGTCTATGGTTGCACCACAAGGTAACTAGGCTTGATGATCCATGTCAATTTGTCATCAGTTCTAATTTAATCACGTTGTACACTGAAAAGATCATTTAAGTGATTCTCAGAGTTCACAGTCGACAGAACTGTGACTGTCAAATCAATTAGTTCAAGTTTGAATCGTTAGTTTCAATCTGAAGAACACAAAGGAGTGTCCAGATGGTCCACTAAAATGACCAGTGCCCCATTTCTGCTTTAATCAGAACAAACACTATAAGAGCAGAGATGTGAGTGTAGCTCTGGTACCTTCTGAGCAGCGCTGACGGCCGGACGACTCATAGTTTTGCGTGCTCGGTGCACTGGGATAGGAGGGCCATTTTTGGCTCCTGAGGGCCCGGGGGCTTTTGGGGGGTCAGTCCTTAGTGAGTTTCCACATGTGGGAGGAGGGGAGGGGGGAGTGTCCGTGCGCGCTCCAGCAGAGGAGCAGTGAGTCCGGTGTGGGGAGACCCCGGCCTCTGTGTGTGTCTGGCCCAGAGAAAGTCCATTACTCCCGGTCACGGAGCCGTGTGGAGGCTCTGACGTCCCGTTCTCACTCACTACCAGAGTCTTAGCCGGAGAGGAGCCCTGTGAGAGGGCTTTATACTCCCCATGGTCGTCCCCATTCAGCATGGCCTCTGCAGCAGGAGAGCTCCCTCTGGTGGTCCCGTCTGTGTCACCATCTGTGCAGAGAGCAGAAGAGCTGTAAAGCGGCCTAAAGCAGGTGAGTGTAGAGTACATACATGTGTTCACAGGTCATACTTGGCTGCTCCTCTGCGCTGTCCGTTGTGCCGTGAGTCTCTTTCTTCTGGTACAAACCCTTGTCCACGATGCCTTGGGCCAGACCGGCGGCCTGAGAACAGTTAAAACATTATTATTTAGTGTTTGGCAATAGCAGCTGTAACCAACAAACAAACTGCAGTAGTGACTGTCCTGAGCATTGAACACAGGCAGCTTCACTAATGCTGGAGACTGAAATGTGAACCAATTTTGTGGTTTTCTAAAATGGTCCCCTTAAAGATTTTCCATTTGAGATCATTTTCAAACTGTCATTGTGTCTCTAAATCATGCAGGCACACTACATACACAAAAATACTATCAATTAGGATGCACCAATCCAATTTTTTTCAGTTTTGATACAGATTTAGATATTATAGCTACTATATTATATGTGGAGACTAAAAACAGCATTTATTTCCTTGAAACAAATATAAAATAAGACAAAACTGAGTAAAATGTGTTATGGAGTTGTTATCTGACTACGACCAGTGAACAGTCTCATTACATCGATATGTTCACCCAATATTTAGAAATCGATATCCAGCAATTGTTGGAAATATCCCATACCAGTATCGGAATGCTACTAACAATAGTATTACCAATAGTATTAATATTTTAAAGAAACATATTTAACTTTGAAAATTTTACTAGTTTTAATAATCTTCTAATAATATTTTTAAATATTTTTTTTAAGTGTCTTAACTCTGATACACCACTGAATTCAGAATTTACCAGGTCCATAAACTGAACACACAGAGCTTCTACAAGAGGAGCTACTAGTGGTAATTGTGTTGTCCCAGTGTCCAGGACTCTTGGACAGTCTCTTTCTCTGCCAAAGGGACCAGACTGTGGAACTGCAACCAGCTGATTTAAAACAGGAAACCAACAGCAACAAATTTAAAAGTAAAATCTAATTATTGTACGTTTCCAACCAAAAATGCACTCACTGAAAATGTAATAATGCTCTGTACATGTTATCTGTATGTCACTAATGTGTCTTGTCTGTTTTTATGCATGGATCTTATGTTTTTTCTACCGACAGGTGTTGAAAACTTGTCTAATACGATTGTGGTGTCCTTAATGAACACAAATAAACCATATTCAAAGCATGGTTGTCAAAAGAAACAACAGGCAACGGAAAACTAACGAGAGCAGGCCTTTTGAGAATGACTCCATCTGTTCAGATCTGTTCTCCTCACAGCCCACGGGACAGAACATGGGTCCACAGCTCCAAACGCACGGAAAGAGCAGGGAATTTAAAGAAAACAATTTAAAGAAAACGACAGGAGGGCACCAAGCTCACCAGGCACGGCCATTTTACACAGTCACACGGGCCTGAGTGTTACAGTGATTCGCCACTAGAGGGAGAAAAAAACAAAGCACTGAGGACATGTTATCCAGTTGGCGTCTGAAGGATTTCTTTACATCACAATCCACGCTCTACTCTCTTTAACGCGTCCCATTTTTGCAGCCAGACCCGAGACCAGAGACCAGAGACATCTCCCGCTCCTGTCAGGCTCTGCTCCTGTCAGGCCCTGTCCTCATCTTTGGCACTTCTAATGAATTATCCAACAGCATCAGGCAGTACGTGTCAACATTCTGCTTAACCAAATCTCCTCCAGGGTTTCGATGGAGTTTTAGTAGAGCAAAGTTTGTATTAGTCGATTTAAGATTTTATTTCCATTATTAGCTTTTATATGAGACAGCCGCAGAAAGGAGAGGGCATGGTGTTGGTGTTCGACTTCGATTTGGCAGTGAATCCTGTGTTTAATCTGCCTTTTTACAAGTTGTTTCCTAGTACTTTTTTCCTGCATAAACAGTTTAGAGAGCTTTGCCATGCCCCCTTTTTAGTCTAATAATCGTTTGGCAGCACGTCTTTAGCCCAACTAGAATTTCTCTAGTCGACAAAAGCCAGAATTTCCTAAATCCAATCAGAAACTTTACATTTTCAGGAAAAGCTGTTAATGTCAGAAGACGTTTGAAAAGCTGAAACTTTAGTTATTCAAATGATTCATACTGTACTCAGATACAATTCATGTTTCATTATGGAAAACACTTCCTTCTGGTCTGATAAAGTAATATCCTGACATTTACATGACCATATGAGGCACTAATGCACAGCCACGTGGTACAGGGTACAGGTGGGGTTTAGTCCTTATGTCAAACAGAGAGAGGACAAGGAGCAGAGGACTGTCCCCTTAATGCAGTTTGGTCAAAATGTTATTCTTTGTTCTCAAATACTCTGTAGATTTTAGGCTTTGTGGTTGTTTTAGTTTTATATGAGCCTCATTCCAAAGCTCATTTCCAAGTGTTCTCTGGTGTTATACGAGTGTAGTGGTGCGATACAGTTTCTATGAGAGTGGCTCCACGAGAATCAGACTAGATCACATTTTCACATGCTCCATTACAGATCAGTTGTGCACTGCTGGTCTCAAGTTTGGCATCACAATTTATGGCATTGTTTTTTCTGGAACTACAGCTTCTCCAGAGGAGTAACTTAACAAAGTTTACATGTACAATGGAAAATTGAAAACAGCGACAATTTCTCAAGACAATCGAGTGAAACGAGCTCGTGTCTCATCCCGATGAGGTCAGAATGTTTCATTTCAGTATCTCAGAACTAACCAGAATGCACAAAGGACCCTGTGATTCTACGAGCACACCATACTGACACAGAACAGCAGTGTGTGTGTGTGTGTGTGTGTGTGTGTGTGTGTGTGTGTGTGTGTGTGAGTGTGTGTGTGTGTGTGTGAGTGAGATCTTGTGCGTTTCCTCAGAGTTTGGGCTGTGAACTCTTCAAACCTCTGAATGTTCGGAGCAGCTGGATTACAAAGCGACACATCTGCTGAGATTCTCGTTTCCTTTCAGTAAAAACTCTCCGTCAGAGCAAACAGAGGCCAAACACGACAAAGACACGTCCTCCTCTTCCCAAACCAGAAACAAACGTTTGTCCATCAACGTCACACAGGATCCTCAACACAGTAGCACCCATAAGTCTCATTCAAAAATCTGCTGTTTACATCAGGGGAGGGCAATTATTTTTTCATGGGGCCATATGAGGAACAGAAAATATTGTGGAGGGCCGGGCCAAGATACTTAACTCAATTCTGCATAATATTTATTGTATTTCTTTATAAAAAGCAGTAAATCTCATTGTTTTGATGCACTGGTGAGACTGGGATGAGTTTATGTTATGACTCTGCAATAAAAAAGTGAGGCTGCCTTACAAAAATGTCATTTAAAAAACACCTCTAAAATAAAATCAATGCAGCTTAAGTTCATGCATTGCAATATGTTTATTTTGTAATTCCAAATGATCTTAAAGGGGCTGGTCAGAGTCGACCTAAGGGCCGTATGTGTCCCGGGACCTGGACAATGGTCTGGTCTGATCTACAATCTCACAAAAAAGACATTAGAATCCAAAGCCAGACTTTCTGAAAACCATCAGGTCTGGTTCAGACCAGGCCCAGGGCTGCAGTCCGCTCCACCAACAAACAGCACACACTTCTGCCTCCTTGTGGTCAAAGGTGGAATTAAATCTACAAGGGACAAGACACTAAACCCTCAGCCTGCCTGTCATTTTCCAACACACATCTGCTCCTCACATTTACTTCTAAAAGAAACTCATTGGTGTTCCTTTCAATTCTCAATGATGAAAAAGCCTGTTCAAAGAAATCATTTGACTAGAATTATATTTATAATCAGCTCAATGTTTGTGGAGACATGTTGGCCTTCTAGCATACATGTCACACAGTATTTATTTAAAGATTTCTTGAAAAGTAGAAAAATAAACCACCCAAGTCAATGTTTTTGACTGTAAAACAATTTCTGATTGGCTGAGGACTGAACCAATGACACCTACAGATGCAGCAGAGTCTGGAGAGGAGAATGAGACAGAAACCTCACTTTGGCCAAAAAAGAACTTGGGCAGTTATGTTCTAAAACTAGCTGCTAAATACTGCCTACTACATGTTACTACAATGATTCAGTCAAACTAATGGGGCTTGTGGGCAGGAGCCTGAACATCCAGACGGCGTCCTACAGCCACCCCCCTCAGGACACACACAGAGGGGAACACTGGAGCTGGAACACTGGAACTGGAACACACTTGATTTGAAAAGGACCAGAGATCAGAGCAAACGTCTGCAGAACTCCAGCGCAGGTGATTCTGAGGAGAGCTCGGCCCAGGCACCAATCTGTGTGAGGGTCCAGCTGAGAAGACCCCACCTGGTACAGACCACTGCACAGGCAAACGCACAGCTCTGCCCCCTGGTGGTGGAGAGCATGCTGACAGAAGCACACACAGATGGAGGGGGCACACCAGGCACCGCCATTTTACACTCACTCACTCACACAGGTCTGAATGTTACAGCCATTCGCCACTAGAGGGAGAAAAACACATGTGGCCCACAGCACTGAGACGTGGTGGATCACTGGGTGTTTTGAAGAGTTCAGTCAGGTTCAAACCAACGTCCACCTCAAATGAGATCGTGACCGGGCTGTGCAGTTATTCACATCTGAATGGAGATCATCTCTAATGGACAATGAGAGCTGAAAATAGACTTTTGGGGTGTCATTTCTTGCGTTTTTTAGCCATTTTTATTTTGTTAAAGGTCTATATTCTTTTTTATTATTACAGAAAACTGACCCTTGTGAGCTTTAATCCATGTTATAATATTGTCACTGCATCAAAATCACACCTGAGTTGTGTTTGGTTTCATTCACACATGTTTGAGTAATTTTTGAATATTTTTTATTAGTCTGTCTACATCTCTAAAGCTCAAAACGCTCTGTTCCACCTTGTGATGTCAAGAGAACAGCTCCTTTCACCTTTAGTTCAGTGCAGATGGGAAATTCCAGGGCTGAACTTTTTTTTCCCCAAATGATTCCAGTAAAGGTGTACAGAGTTTTCTATTTGAGAGAAGAACTCGGGGTAAATATGCAGAGTTTGTGCGTTAGTCCAAACACAAAGAGTTCTCTCTGAAAACACACTGGACCTGAAGAGTAGAGCAGAAAGGGCCCATTCTGAATTCTTTTGGCCTATAGTTGCCAAAAGCGATTCATGGGTGACTGAAGACATGCCGTTTGCATTGACATTTACTTTTGTATGTAAAAAGGCAGATTAAACTTCAACTAGGTCACTCCATGCCTGCTCCTCTTCTGCGGCCAATCGACGAAATAAAGTCTGACAACCCTAATGGGGAACTACGACAATCACTTTTTTAGTTTTGTTTCTTTGCCTTTTTTAAATGGTTACGGCGGGGTTTAGAAAAATAACTACTTTTCTTTACGTGAGGAGCCTTAGCTTTTCAACTACAAAACAAAATCCCCCACAGGACATTCAGTGACCATTAGTGTTCTGTGTCCGGTGGATAAAGCCCAGATGAAAACACAAATCCCTCATCGTCTCTAGAGCAGAGCACAGGTAACAGCAGGAGGCTCCTTCAGAGGTCACGGACAAGTCTGGCTCTTCAGAAACACGGGTTTGTCAAGTGTTAGAAATCAAAAACCCACTGTAGGACCTCAAAAACAAACGCCCCAATGTGTCAGCTGAAGATCACCACTATGGGAACAACTGGACCAGGATCAAGCCAAACTCAAACACATGATTCAATAAAAGGAACAGCTCTTACACAAATATGCCCCCTTGTGGTGAAAAACTGGACTTCAATCTGGATGAACAACACAGCAGTTTTTAATCCAGAATGATTAAAAATGACCCTTGTTGCAGCAGTGATCAATTTAAAAACACATAATACCCTATTATGCATTTTGAATGGAGAAAAGTCCTCAAACTGTTGCATAATCCATGTAAAAGGAAACTGAAACCCACGAATAGAGTTTCATCATGTCAGAATCCAACTGTTAAATAAAAATACAGATTTTAATGTATTTCCAGGCAGTGCAAAACATGTGAGATCAGCTTTGACTCTGGCCCATGAGTCACCAAGCAGTGTGACCTCCGACAGCCTGAGTCTAGTTCATTCACACACACACACACATAGAAACACAGACACACACGCACACACACACATAGAAACACACTGTAGTGAGGAGAATAGATTCAAATAAGCTTTTCGTGCTTTGGTTCAAATGCTATAGCTATTCTTAACAGCAGATTTTTACAGCTGTTGTGATCAATGTTGGAATTTTACGTTTTCCATTCGTCTGAGAGCCTCGAGACACTCTTGTCACAGGCAGTACAGCGAACACAAACCAATTCAAATGCGTGTGGAATATTGTATTGTTTTATATAGTTCTGTAGTTGTCAGACCGGTATTCAAATGAACAAAACAACGAACCATGTGGCTTTGAACTGATCCAATTAGCACCAAAGACAAAACGTCTGAAAAAAGGAGACACTGCCTTAGGTGGAGGAGAGGCCTCCCAATCAGTGGGTTTGTGGTTTGGATCTCACTCTAGCTAATTCATGCCAACAGTGTGTCCTTAAATAAGACGCACATACTGCCTGTGTGTGTGTGATGTGAGAGTGAACAGTGGTTAGAGCCAGTTAGACACAGCAGGAGCCCTTATGTAAATGGACAGATGGACCAAAAAAAAACACAAAAGGGAAAATTGTGTAAATTGTTGAGAGAATAATTTGACAAAGTGACTCATGCACCAAGGACCAGGACTAAGTTCTGTCTAAACCCAGAGGCCTATGAACTGCACCAAACCTCCAGGTACTCTGTGGAGACTGATTAGAAGAAACAATCATGGTGGCATGCCCCTAGTGGTGGACAGGAGAAATACCTCACAACAGCACATCCTCCATTTTACAGACACTGCACCAATGACAGTGCACATGTTCACCACCAGGGGGAGGACTTTAATGGGCTTTAGCACTAAAGCTGGACCCAAAATGAGCTGGATGTTTTTCTACAGCTCCCCTATCAGAACATGACCTGGTTTGTCTTGTGTCTGTGGGCTCCACATCGTGTCACTCCCTCAATGCTCTTTCTTTTTGGTGTTTTGAGTAATGTGCTTTAGATCTAGCAAATATTGTACACACAAAACAGACAACACAAGTCCACAGTAGAGGTCAGAATACCAGCCCCACTACTGCACAGAGGCACAAGTCCAGCATTGGCCCAAGAGCAGGAGCAGACTGGGGCAGGTCCACTAAACCTGATCACCAAGTCATGTGACACAACTGACAGGCAATCATTCAGAAAGAGACACACCTTTTCCTCTTGGAGCAGATAACAAGACACACTGTGGCTCCAAAACACTCTCACACCAGCACCAGCGCTTTGTACAACATGGCACCGTCTTTGCTCTGGCCTCGTCTATCTCCACGGCCTGCTCCTGTACCTCACTGACACAGAGTTATGTAAACCGAGGGGAGATTTCACGCGTAGTTCCAGGTTTTTCCACACCGCAAACAGCCCAGTGTATCCTCTCTCTGACAGACTATCCTCTGTGGACACAAGCCAAACCTCAAAACTTAAACACGGCCTGCGGGGGAAGTGTTGCCAAGTATTCTCCAAATCACAAACCATCTCCCATGCCACGACAAAGGCATTCACGTGAGCTCAGCTGTAAAAAACTGAGAGACCACAGCGTAGGACATCACAACAGTCCATGAGGAACTAAAGAGTGCTACAGTGACAGAGCTGTGATGTTAGTCCTCTTTCTGGGTTTGAGATGGGAGCTTTGTGCGTGCAGTTTGCATGTTCTCTCCGTGTCTGAACTTTCCTCTTGTTGCTCTGGTTTCTCACGCCACTTAAACCACACAGAACAGATCTGAACTCCTGCACCATCGCCACACGTGTCTGAACTAAGCACACCTGAGCTCCAAGCCGGCCAATGTCACTGAGGAGACCACCCTGAGGAGAAACATGCAGAAGAAAACAGGCAGAGGCACGGGACCCCTAGTGGTGGAGAGTGGGATGGCGTCAACACAGACAGGAGGGGGAGGGGCGCATGGCTCAGGCTTCTGCATTCCTCCATTTCACAGCAGCACGCGGGCCTGGCCATGGCAGAGTTCCACCACCAGAGGGAGCAAGGTCTGGTCAAATAAAGAATTGGATGGAACCTGAGCACATTGTTCCAGATGGTCAGATTGTAAAGCTTGGCCAAAATATAAAGATAGAAACACTTAAATCGATCAGAAAATGACTTAAAAGTAGTGAAATTTTCTGTCCATGCAGCAAAATAATTTTACTTGACAAGTTCTCTTAAAATAAACGACCTCTAGACTCGAATGAAGCAGTCTCAGAACTAGTAAGTAGATAATAAATCTGAAAACAAGATGAATAACCTGATATAAGTGTTAAAATCTTGGCCAGATCAGAGAAATTTGCAGTGCAGCTATAGTAGGTGCATTAAGTGTCCCCATAAGCATAATCACTACATTATTTTTACATGACAAAAATGAGAAAATGTGTGTTCTGAGTCTCCTTCCAGCTGCACAGAGAGACACCAACGCACCACAACTACTTACAGTGTTGAGTCTGACCCAAACACTGCAGCCTCCTCTGTGCTTTCATTATAAAACCTCTCCCGTTCCCGCCTGTGTCTGTCTGCGAACACAGCCGAGCTTAAATGCCAGTGAAGTTATAATGAATAGGTCGATATGGGTCACTTTATATCAGACACAGCCAAGGCGGAGGCTCTCGTCAGCTCTCCAGTCGGCACACGCTCTGGGTCCAAGTCCTCGGATGTGTGGAGGAGTCACAGTGATGAGCTCAAAAACAGATCACACACAGGAGAGCTCGAGAGCACAGTCAAGGAAGAGTTAACTCTTTTGGACAAAGGGACATTTGTTTTTCTTTCTTTATCGGAGTATCAGCTATCAGCCTTAAATCTCCAGCACAGGCCAATAAAAGCATAAAGCACACATTCATCCAGCTTTATTTCAACATTTAAGTCCAAAAATGCGACTGCACTCTGTTCTTATTCAGTTTGTGTTAAAACAGGGCTGTGGGACTTTATCGGCCATCGGTTCCTCTGGATTCTAAACAATCGATGTCGGAATTGTGCATGAAAAAAACACATCGGTCGATCTCTACAGTCAGTCCTTTAGCACAACTGTCATGTGAACAGTAATGTGTGTCAATATTGTGATACTGTGATAAGGTCTCAAATAATACATGAAAACCGTTTTGTTTTGAAGAAATGATTTATATTTCAGTTTATCACACATTTAATTGTTAGATCAGTTAAAGCAGGGGTGGAACACTAAAGGATTATTTATTTAAAGGAAAAACTCTTTGTAATAACAGGAGTTGGTTTATCAGATCAATACTTCAGTACTTGCCCTAGTATAACTTAGTATCAGACTGAAACAAATCACTGCTGTCACCAATTACTTTGCTGATATCACTCTGTATTTTCAGTGCCTTGTGAAATGTTTTCCTCTTTTTTCATAGCCTATTGCAGTTTTAAAATGGTATTACAATCACAACTGAACCTGTGTTACCAGAGACTTAACCTGCAGATAGAGACACAAACAGTAAATTTATCTCAGTCTCAGTTTCTGGACAGGCTCATGTGAAGCTCAGAACCTCCAGAATTCCCTCCCTGAGCTGCAGAGGCTGCACTAACACGGTTTCAGGACTGGCTGCAGGTGCTGAGGTTTAGGGAGTGACCGTTCAGATCAGAGAGAAATTTTAGGTTTAAACACACTGGATTTCAGAACTGAAACTGACTGAGAGACTCATGTGGCGCGTTGAGAACCAAAACAACAAATTATAACAAACAACTTGGCCATGGTTTCTGCAATTAAGAATAAATCAGCATTAGAAGTGTTACTAGCTATACTTAAATTTGATTTGAACATATCTATCTCATATCTGGGAAAACAGATGGGTAAAGTTTGTGAAATTTTAAAATCAAAATATTAAATATGTAACTGGTTCCCCCTGAGACCTGTAAACATGGAATGCAGCTGAAACCAAACCGAAAACAATATTTTAGCAAAAATTGAGATGCAAACAGGCTGCCAGCACTGTAGTCAGACTTCTATGAACATGCTGTGAAATTTATGAGATTCTTGAAGTAGTCCTGCAGTTCATGTTTCAGTATGTCAAATGTTGGTAACTCTGGCCCTAAAGCGCACCGCAATATGAGGCAAAAACTATGATCGCTATCTTTTTGCCAAAGTGCCCAAATGTAAACTCTGAACAGAATCTGAATCACAAAGCTTGCCAAAAAAATAAATAAATCACAATTTTGTATTTCTCAAAGTCCCCCTATGGATTAGGCAGTGCAGTTTTAGCAAATTCAATCACACGTCAGAATGCACTCAGACCTTTTTGTTCATAAGATTGAGAGCGATACTTCCAAGGCCAGCAAACTAAAGCCAATCAGCTTCTATTAGTCTGCTGAATTTGCCTCTGGCTTAAAACTAGGAGGAATTCTCCAAAAAGATTACATGTGGACTTGACATTTGATCTAAACCCTGCAGCTTTCGTTCTCCGCATTTAGAGAACTTGGCATCTCTTGCTTGTATTTCCTTCAAATGTTCATGTTGGACGTACTGAGAACAAGAGGCTGGCACTTCTTACAGAGGCTTTGTCCCCGCAGAGACAACACAACATACACTTTGGCATACGTCTCTAGCAGCCTATGAGAAAAATGTACTCTTTACAATTAAAACAAACAAAGCAACTGGGGATACGCTTTCTAAGAGATGGGCGATATAGTTAAATGCGTAGACAGATAAATACTTTATTCATCAAATTCAAGATTAGCTGCACACTCTGCTCTTCTCTGTCCCTTTGAGTCTCAGTAAAAAGTCTCATTGAAGCTTGACAGGTGGACAGGTAGCAATATTTGATACTGATATTTTTCCAATGCTGCCCTAGTCTCTGTGCGACATCTGATTTGTCTTTTTGAAAAGACTCATGAGGAACAGTGGAAACAGAAGAGCGTTATATGGCTGTAACTAATTCTTTAACATCCAAGATATTTTACTTCAAGTTAAACATGAGTATCAGTAAATATCAGTTATCGGCCGCAGCTGCAGGCCAGATATTAAAACACGGCCCATCCCTACAGGCCTCACTCTCCAGACTTCACTCTCCTCTGAACTGTTCTACACCTGGGCTCTCAGTACAAGGACCAGCTCTGTTCCTCCTGCAGTGGACAGCTCATGTCACCGTTATTCACTGTCACCAGAGGATCTCCACTGCATGCTCATCACTTCGAGTCATTTGGATGTTCATTTTCCACATAAAGAGAAATGGAGCACCAGAGCCACACAATCACAGGGTTTTCTTTTTCTCGAGGCCCAAATGTGACACGCAGCAGATGCACAAAGATCAGAGGATCAGACAGAAACATGAAGAACCAGGACTAACATCTCCACATAAACCTTCAAGTGAGTCCACCTCCAAAAGTCCATCAGAACAAAAATGTCCTGTGGCTTTGGAGAAGAGCTGTGCCCCCTACAGGTGGAGAGAGGGATGGTGTGAGTGCAGACAGCAGGAGGGGGAGGGGAGGAGCATTTCTCTGCTCCTCCATTTTAGAGCCACATGGCAACAACAACATGACATGCTGTCACCACCAGGGGGAGAAGAGGAGCAGAAAAAGAATGGAAGGGATGACATTAGCTGAAGGCTGTGTCACTGTATCTGCTTGGAAACGCTTCAGAAACTTGAGCTCATTCAAAAGCTCCTGTCGAGAAAACAATTATTAGTGAGGTCTTCCCCTTAAAGCTTTACTTTTATAGACATGAAAGTACACCCAGTTGTAGATGTGCTGCTATTATTTGAGTTTTTGCAGCTACAATTTGTAATTATGACATATGAATGATTGTGAAATAAGAAAAGGATTAAAGAAAGATGAACAAATAGACACATTTCCACTGTGATACGCTGTACATGTTTCAAAACCAAGACACAGGTCAGAACGGCTGAGAAAAGACAAACGATGAAGCGGTAAACTAATCCAAGAAACACATGCACTTCAGAACATGTTTGTGGAGGTTAAAGCTGAAGGGTTAGGCAGCACTTTCACAGGAATATGGAGTCGCCTGCTGATTGGGAAACAGGCAGATTTTAATCAAATAACTGAGAGCGTGCGGCACACTTTTAAGACAGCCATCAACGTGACTGTGTCAGAGCAATCCCAGACCGACCTGTTCAGCCTTTTCCGAAATGAGGTCGACAAAAATATAAACTAATTAATAAAAAAATATGATTTAAACTGGATATGTATTTCCATAAAGAGGTGACAACAAAAGCATCAAAGTGTGACAAAGCTACATTACTTGGACACAAAAGACAGAGAAATGCACATTGCAGTTTAAAAAGACATCAGATTAAAGTCTTATATGGCTAAACAAACCTAAAGTTCACTGTTGGCTCATGGGACAGGAATGTAGAAGACAGAAGCAGCTCTACAAACATCACGGAAGACTTAAAGGTGTAATCTGTACTTTTACACAGGCCAAAAACCAAACCATCAAAAATATGGTCAGTCTCACCCTTCCCATGTTCCGGCTCTGACATGAACAGCTCCTCTGCTGTAGCTACAACCAGGAGAGCAACGTCCATCAACACATTAGTTTGGAATATTCAAAGCTCATCGTGTCTTCTGATGGTTCTCCAAATCTGAGTTGTTTTTGTCCCAGCGTGCACCCTGACACCCCACGGTCACAGTGTAATGTCAAGGGGGTCTACAGCCAATAGCAGACCACCTTTCCCTCTCTTATCGCAATATTACAACACCAACACAGGCACAACATGTTTATTTAACCAGAGCCTTGAGAAATTTAACTACTGCAAAACCGACCTCTGGCTTTTGCCTTGTACAAGAGAAGCGTTTCACATTCTCTGCAGGCGTTTAAAGACAGCGTTGAAAATATCCACTTGGGTGTAGTTGTACTGCCGGCATGTTATTGTGCACTGGAGCCCTGCCACAAGGCCGACCAGACTAGTACACTGTTTGGCTTTTCAATCAGCCCGCGGAAATTAATGTAACGGCTGCAAAATGAATCACAATCGAATGGACACAATCAGCAAATCCTAAAGGCTGCAGTTTTTGAAGTACCACAATTACTCTGTTTGTCTCTTTTCTTCTGCATAAAAGCTGCTTACCCTGTACTTTACATGTGCACAAACACGCTCTGAAATGGGATTCTTGTATTAGTTTGTCAGTTCAGATTTCAGTCTTTTTGTCAGTTCTTCTGCGCATGTTTAAAATGTGGACTTAGAGCAGAATTCTGTTGTTAAAACACTGCAAATCTGATCGCAATTGCAGTGCTCGTCAGGAAAATCACTAATCGATATCTCTGTTGTCGTCTCGAATGTTGGTCTAGAAAAATCAAACCAGTTTTACTCTAAGTTAAATCAGGCCTGAGCAGCAGACGCACACTACAGACATATCACCTATCACCTTCACGGTCTCAGAGGAGCACACTGAAACATGAAGAACCAGGACTAACAGCTCCACCTCAACCTTCAAGTGAGGCCACCTCCAAAAGTCCATCAGAACGAGAGCGTCCTGTGGCTTTGGAGAAGAGCTGTGCCCCCTGCAGGCGGAGAGAGGAGGTGGAGAGAGTGTGCAGACAGCAGGAGGGGGAGGGGAGGAACATTTCTCTATTCCTCCATTTTAGAGCCACGGAGCAGCAGGGACATGGCACGTTCTCACCACCAGGGGGAGAAGAGGAGTGGAAAAAGAAACAAGAGCATATGGAACTGAGCACCAATAACAAAATAGGTTGGTTTGGTTGTGTCATAGTTGATTAGAAATTCAGACCAAGATCCAAACTTGAGCTGAGTTACAGTAGAAAAAAAATATACTCCAGCTCAAAGTGAGTCTGAAATCTGAATACACTTCAAAAGCTCCTGCTGAGATAACCATTATTAATGATGTTTATTTTTAAATCCAAATGTAGTTGGTGCCAATTTTAGTAATTTCTTCAGGCTGTAATTGTGATAAACTGATTTGTCTGTCTGCTAAGGACATTTTTAAGATAAATAATTGAAGCCTCTCTGAATTGCAAATGATCCCCACCTTCAATCTGTCACTGTCCCAGCCACGGAAAAGGCAATAATATGGTTCACAGTAATAAAAAGGGTAAACAGTAATCATTAGCGGGACATTTTATATAATTATAAGAATCACCAACAAAGAGAATCACCATTTTATCAGCAGAATGTGCAGAAAAAATACACTTATCCATAATAGTAAAATTATTATTATTCATATCAATAACATTTTTAAACTGTCAGCGACTTTAATAATTATTGTGATATAAATGCAATTATTTTGGCCATGGTAATCGTGACAATAAATTCCAATATCGTTCCATGCCTCATCCCGGCAGTCCCGGCTGACCACTGCCCCAGCACCAGCCTGACCTGTTTTGGGTCAACACTCTCTTTGGGTAAAGACTGCTCCAGGGTCTACGGGGCGTAAAAGGATTGTCTAGAATGTGCACTAGAAAAACTAGTATCTAAATGACATATTACTTCAAGAGTATCAGTACAGAGGCCTCAAAGTCTTCTATTGGACAGTTGTCTATTGCATTACTTGAATGTAAAACAGAGAGAAATATTCCACACAGTTTAAAGGTCCTCAGGTTCTTGTGTTACGGCTCCATGACACAGACCTCCCCGAGCTCCATGTCTGGCCCTGGTTTCCTGTGTTCTGACACTGGCACACACTGAGCTATGGATAAAAACGCAGAACAAACCTCAAGTACACTGCTGGCTCACCCCGCACTGGAGCAAACGGGACAAGAATGTAAGGCCTGTGGCTCCATTCTGACAGAAGCAGCTCTACCAACATCGCAACACAATCACTCAGACAGAACGCACACACGTCCACAGTGAAAGACTGATAGCGGTGAATCTATACTTTTACATAAGGCCAAAAACCAAACCATTAAAATGTTAAAACTGTAAAAACTGTTGATTTGTTCGTCTCAGTTCCCATGTTCTGGGTCTGACATGAAGAGCTCCTCTGCTGCAGTTACCAGGAGGACAATATCCATCAAACTGTCATCAAAGTACAACACAGAGCAAACTTCTTTCCATCAGTTTCATCTGAACACATTAGGACTGTTCAAAGCTTGTGTCTTTTCTCCAAATCGGAGTTGTTGCAGTCCTAACATGCACTTTGACACCCCCTCAGTCAGAAGCAGATTACATTTCCTTCTCTTATCACAATCTTGCCTCGCAAAACACACACACAGGACATTTCTCTTTGACCAGATCCCAGAGAACTGGCTCTGCTGCTTGTAAGACGCATGTGTCTGGACTGGACTAGAACACCGTTTAGCCTCTTAATCAGGCCTGTGCCGTTTTAATCATGCCAGAGATTCAGTCATGTCTAATAGTCAAAGATCAGCTCAGTCTTTATAATGTCAAGATCTGCAGCCTGTCCTCTGTCAGTAAAAGGACGTGGTTTGGAGCAGACGCAATGGCAATTATTAAAAGTCTGTTATGCTCATGTTCAAGAAGCTAATATTGAAAGACTAAACTAAAATCTAATTCAATGACTTTGTTGCTGTGGTCACTGGAGTGTTAAGTTAAGACATCAACAACTCAGATTTGGGGAATTTTAACATTACAACACGATTTATTTTTTTGTCAAACTGCCCAGTACTCTCAAGAAAGCAATAGGAGGTTACATTTCCTTCACATTTCCAGTGGAAGTCTGACTGTGAACGCACCACAGGAGCATCAGAGGATCACACTGACAACATGACAACCTAGATACTATCCTGACTCAACCATCTCGTCCCCGACCCTCCTCTGAACACCCTGAACCTTCTAGATGTTTCTCCTGAAGTCCATCGTCTGAAGCAACCCTCTGAACACGCCTATGGAAAGGAACCACGGAGATGAGTGCTCCCCCTAGCTGTGGAGAGGGGCATGACGTCAGTGCAGACAGCAGGAGGGGGAGGGGAGGAAACAGGAACATGAGGCACAGCTCCGCCATTTCGTTGCCACATAACAGCCTGCAGAGGGTAGAAGGTGGCCACTAGGGGGACAGGGAGACGCAGGAGAGTGAGCAGTTTTCAAAGGGCACAGTTGTGTAGTGGGTCTCTGAATTAGTCTGTTCATACAATGCTCAGTTTACGTAGAAACACTGTTGTGCTTGGATGAAGAACTGAGACCACCAGACCTAAGGTAGACTCCAAAATAGGGTTGTCAAAAGTATTAAAAATCAGATACTAATCAATCCTAAAACTATTATTGATACTAGATCTTCATTTGAGCAGGTACTGATACTGAAAACGTCACATTGACAGTTCAGAAATAAACCTTTCCTGAATGTCTTTAGAATGATCTTGGGCTGTATCAGAACAAGTATAAGAGCACATAGACTAGTATACACCCATGGACCGGGTTTAGACCTGGTTTAGACCTGGTTTAAACCTGGTTTAGACCTGGACCACTATGGAATCTACCTGGACCACTGAGGGATTACACAGATATAAGGCCACATGGAAATAGAAAAGAAAAACTATTATTTAATTCTGAAAATCACATTCCACTGTCTTTAAGTGTTTTTTCCATTGTGGTATCAGCATCAGTATAGAGTATCAGGTCTATTCCATAGTCCTGAAATCAATCAAATTTTAGTAGAAGTAAGAAGGGCAAGAACTACCTAAACCAGTTGACAGATTATTCTACACCAAATGTAAAAGTGCTCGTATTACAAGAAAAAAAACAAACATATGTGTATTTTATTTGGGGTTGGCTTGTTGCAGATTTACAGTAGTCTGAGTCTGAGTCCACCAGAGGGCAAAAAGGCATGGCCGTGAAATTCCTTCTATTGTTCCACTGAAATCTTAGTTCATTCACACGACTCACTGACAATGTTCTAAAAAGCTAAAGGGGAGAACACATCCAAACTGTAAGCCTGTGCGCTTGCTTTGTTACACTTTACTATGACCCTGGCTATCTGCTTTGAAGTGAAGTCTTTTGAGCAGCAAACTGAAGCAGAGCACAGTTTAGAGTGCAGGAAGTTCTAAAAAAAAACATACGTCTACATCATCAAGACCAAAAGTCCATCCAAAACACAGAGAAATGTATGCACAAGGAAGGCTTTTTCCTTTTAAACATTCTTTTAACAAAATAATGTGTTATTTTATTTTTTTTTTTTATCTAATCATAACTATTCTGCAATTTAGACTAGAGATTAAAACACAAACAGGTAAAAGTGTGTTAAGTAACTACAGAACAACACGTTTAATGTTATGCTATAATATTATAATATGTTTTGGTCCAACATTAGCTAACAGAGCATCCTATTACACCAATTTATAGACCAAAATGAGATATCGGTTGAACCAGTGTCTTGGAATCCACAAAAATGTTTAATATCAGTGCTTATACCTGTATCCTATCAGTGGATCACTAATTTAGACAAGTTTTGGCCCTTGTTAACATGGTTGGTACGGGTGCTTAGGTAACAGGGATAGAATTACCTTTATGTTTGTCTCATCTGCTGCCCAACCGGGGAGTAAAATTATAAACTATACCAACTGAATTGAAAAAACTAGACTTTTTATTTAAATAATAATGTTAACTTTTTTGTGTAACTTATCAAATGCACTTCAAACCTGAAGTTTCTGCTACTTTGACCTGCTGGAAACCAACACAGCACAATTCACATGGACTATTTTTAGAAATTGCACAACCATCTCAAGACGTTTCAGAGCATCAGTTTCCAGGAACCACCTGGATTTTTTGGGCATCAGGGTAAACGGAATAAACACAAAATGTATTTCCATGATTTATTCTTGAGACAGAAGAGGAGCGCTCCTCGTGTTTAGCAATGTTAGTAAATGAAAGACCGTCAGAGGAGTGTAGCCTGCTGGACATGCTGGGTTGTCGCCAAAAGCAGTATGTAAATATTTGAATCCTGTTGGATTAGGTTAACTATTTGTGTAGCATAACAGTCTAGCATGCTGATAAAACCAGAGACGGTCCACAAATCATGGCCCATACCAGTGTGGCATTATGGAGGAGACTAGAGGTGATGATGACATGAAGTGTTGAGACTGCAGAGTAATGGTCTTCAGATGTGACCAAGGCCGAGGAGGAGCAGGGCCATACGCTGCAGAGAGCGCAAGCACAGAACCACGGACGCAAGGACAAAGTGTTCTCAACCTATTCTCCTCCTGCTCCACTGATCATGTGACCTCAAGACGTTTTCACAAGAACACAGGCAGAATGATGGCATCGTATTCACTGGAAGAATGATGAATAAGTATGAGCTTTTCATATTGAACACAACAAGCAGACAAAGCTCAGAATATGGTTCGTAAAACAGACACAAAAGACCAAAAGACAGGAAAGACATGAGAGGCTGCCAGCCCTGATTACTTTACATTAATGGATCTGGGGCTCGGAACTAAAACTTGATGGAACACAATGCAGATGCGATAGTGATTATCAGTTTCAATGTTATTTTCAGTACAATCCTTTGTATCATGACCTGCGCTCTCAGCTGTTGTTTAATGTATCTCACTGTTTGTTTGCTCTGTTTGATGAGGAGAGATTGGCGCATTTGTTTAAATGTGATGTTTTCGGTCTGTGTTGAAAGCCTGGGACCTCCATAAGAGGGCACTTTATGTTTGATGTGTGATCTGTCTGCTTATTGTTTTATGTGTCTTATAAGCTCATGCAGGCTGGGCCCAAACTAAATGGTGCATGAAATTAGGAAAATAAACTAAACATTAGTAGTTTCTTTTAAAAAATTACTATACAGTCTGACAAGAATTCTGATATAGATTAAACCGAAACTACTCAGTAAAGGTCCAAATTTGTCCCATCTATGTGACGTTTTTTTCCAAGTACTGATACTTTGCTCTGTCGGGCTGGTTTCAGGGTGCAGAGTGATGCTGCGCGCTCATGGAGTTATACGATGACCTGGGTAAGGGACGGCCCTTCGGTCATGAGGGGAGTTAGATTAGTGGGCTCTCCGTAGACACAGCTGCTATGGCCCAAAAAGAATTCCCCCATAGAGCTGCAATGTATTTTTTTGTGAAATCAAACTGACTGTTGGGCTGACAGAGCCTCCACTCTCAAAAGCATTCACAGGTTAGATTTTGTAGGGATTATTATCACAACATGAAGACTGAAATCCTCAAAGCGCCATCGCTCTGATTGGTCACAACCATAGACTGTATAAAGAAGTGGACTACAGGAGTGTGATGTCACCCGTACTGTTCAGCTCCAGTCAAATGAAGCTCATCAAGGCTGCAGTTATAGGTTATCTTTTCTTTGATTAAGTTGTTTCAGATGAATAATATTATTTCAAATGCGAAATTATAACATAGTGATTAAGGGGTGTCATATTAGGGCCCGACTGATTTATCGGTTGGCTGATATTATCGGCCAGTGTGGGCAATTGGAGACATATCGGCCTAAATCTTGGAGATATGGGCCAAAAGTCCATGTGGGCATGTTATACATCCTTATAAAGCTTAGGCACTCTATTATGTCTATTTAATCTATTTTACAGAAGGTAAATGTCCTAATATGTGGCGTGGCATCAGTATTTATCAGAGGAGTAATTTGTCTGTGTCCGTGATGCCGTACTGCCCCTGAACGCACCCCCAGAGTCACATCACGTGACTCACGTGCTCTTGTTTACACCAGTGCGATCTCAGCATCCTCTTTAAGGCAACACTGAGGCGCTGCTTTAAACGCTCTTGACTCATCTAAGATTTTAACTATAAATAAAAGTGAACTTCAGCACAGTTTAGTCCAGCAACAAAAATACTGCTGTTTTTATCAAAGTGCGAGTGCGAAGGAGAGAGGACTGTCCCAGAGACAGAGGACTATCCCATAGACAGAGGACTGTCTCACACACAGTGGACTGTCTCACAGACAGAGGACTGTCCCACAGGCAGTGGACTGTCCCACAGACAGAGGACACATGCAGCTGCTGTCAACATACTGGATCAAATTCTTTTTACGGACGATGGTTTTGAGTCAGGATCAGAAGGACACTTATTAGTGAAGCCTTGTGATCTGGGAGGTGCCTGTGGAGCGGTCAGTGTTGCAAATGTGTCGGTTTTGAAGCTACTTTTCGTTCTTTCTTGTTGGTTAGCACTTAGCTGCTGTAGCTCCACACATAAACAGCCTGTTTTCTCTTACACTGCCCTACTTTAAAGTGACTATAGTGGCTGTACATGTTACTGGAAGTGTATTGATATGTAAATGAGCTGTGACTAGAGGTGTGAATGATAGGAATTTACGCATCTAATTACCACTGCGCACATGCATTTACGATAACCGCTAAAGGCTAAGCGGTAGTTTACTTACTTTGTTTACAGACTAGAATGTCATGCAAATATTCCATTAAGCCGACCTACTGTCTTTAAATTTGAGTGTAAAGAGGCAAAATAACAGTAAATGTCGCCTAAATGAACTCAACTTCAAATCCAATACAGTAAAATCTAAGTATTATAATCAGTGCAAGATTTACAGTAATTGTTTACATCATTAAATATATCAGCGTTATATCAGCTATCGGTAACTCCAAAGCCCCTTTTATCGGTATATCGTATTAAAAAAAAAAATCCATATCGGTCGGGCCCTAGATTGTATAGCAGAAAGAAGCACAATACGTCTTCTTTAATGTTCATATCTTGATTTACAGACAAAATAGTGAGATAAAAACATCAGAATCATACGGACGAGAATGAGGAGCCACACAGCAGCAGTTACAGAGAGAAGGGGGGACGTTTTTTCAGTAGAAAGTGAAGTGGAGTCGATGGAGCGACTGTGCCCATGCTCACTTCCTATTTGGAACGTGGCAGCTAGCGGGCGCATGGATGCAGTAATTCATGCCAAAGTGCATAGAAATTAACATACTTTTCAGAAGTCTGACACTTCTGTTTAAAATATCCTTTTTTATTTATCTTAGGCAATATTCTAATTTCCTGAGACACAGAATTTTCAATACCTGTAAGCCATAATCATCAAAATGTCAAGGCTTGAAAGCTTCACTCTATGTGTCGTGAATCTATTTAATAACTTTTTCATGATATTCTAATAACTGGAGATGGACTGTCTATCACTCTGGGCTTTCTCTTGCTGATAGCAATAAGGAAAAAGCAGAACATTCAGACGGTTGCTTCATGTTAATTGAAGCAACAGGGGATCAGGCAGAGAAATCAAACTTGCTGAATCCACTATGGAGCAAAGCGCAAACATGTTTCCCACAATTTCAAGAAAATGTGCCAATTTACACCTGTCAGTGTTGCCATGTTTGTTTTGGTTCATTTGGGTGTTCTGCCTTTGGCCTCTGCCTAAATCACAATGCGGCTCTGTGATACTGAGCTCAAACAGGGAGAGGTACTATCGCAGGAATGTGGCAACTCATCTGGCTGTACAAGAATAATAATGGTGAAAAAACACAACCCTGCAGTGACAATGTTGCTATAGATATAGCACAAATAAAAACACTTTTGAACTGTGAAAGAAGAAAGGAAGCATTTCAATTCAAATGCCTAGTTCTCACCTTACTAGTAACTGCATGATTCTTTGGATGTGTGCGGTGCTTTAGGTCAGAACCACCTTTTCAGATGGTGTAGCAAATTCCTGCTGAATTAAGCTTTGCAATCAGTGATTAGCCTCAAGAATCTTGATTAGAGCATTCTTAGCATTTCACATTTTAGTGACGTTCTTTAAATGCTTGTTGCACTGTAATCATGCGATTATGAAAGTGAATTTCCGCCAATGCAATGGAAATGGAATGGAAATGCTGGGAGTAGGTAACAGAGAGTGTGATGAGAGAAGGAAAGATTAATCTAGAGCAATCATTCAGAACAATAAGGCCGGGGCCCAAAGTAGGGCTGCTAGCACCCACCAAAGGGCCGTGAAATTACAACAATCTAATAGATTTAATAGGAGACTGGGCCCCAGGTGACTTTGTTGGGCCTCGAGGTAAAAAAAAAAAGTTTAGAACCTCTAGAGACCTTAAGGAGACAAAGTTGATTGAGGAGGACTTGTTGACTCAAGGGCAAATCCACTGACTATGAGGTGTTAACCAACCACCATATTTATGCAACATGTTTCACAATCTTTAGGTGGGTCACGTTTCCATCTGAGGCAGACACATTAGATGCACGTCTGACCACACGAGCTCAGACAAACGCTCAGGGCGTCAGAGACAAGTGTTGAGCAGAGCTCGTCCTGAAGAATACTGTTTGCAAATAAATTCAAATGCACATCTATGGTTGACATTCTTTTATGGAACAAGGACTATCCCTGTTATTTAGACTTCAGCTGAATCGCTGGAAACGGGAGTGGCTATTTGACCATTTTAGCTCCAAATAAAGTCTACAGTCACATCGCGTTACTGGCAGCCTCAATGCTACAGGCAACAAGGTCCCCTTAAGTTTGAGTTGTGCAAAAGTAAGACTACAGGTCTATGCTCGACCAAGTCAATTACTGCTTTATTTCTTGAGGATGTTATTCACCGGACTGTAACACACATAGCAACCCTTCATAACAAAGACAACAATAAAATGTCAAATATAAACAATTTCCGATTTTAGTCAATACATTTTATTCATAAATATTCTTTAAAAGCCCTCAGTCAACGTACTTTAACATTTATCTCGATGTATGATAGAAATGAAGCTTGACTATAGTCGACTATAGCGTGGTTAGTTGAAGCTCCAGCTGCAGTCGGCTCTATGTGAAACACCAGCAGTGTGTGCAGCGTGCTTGTACTTGAGCAGTTCCTTCATCCAAACCTAGGCTTTGTTCTACTGAGGCTTTGTTTGGACAGAATGGCACAAAGATGCAGCCAGAGTATTCATGTTGCTCATATGAAAGCAGGAACTTAGCAGCCTGGACCAGAGGGAAAACTCTCTGTAGGGAACACACGAGAACTATATGAGCGAGGCTTTGGGACTGGGCAGGAGCAGGTCTGTGGGTTCTGTCAGTCTACTAAAGGCCAACAACTAAAGAATCAGGGATGCAACAAAGGATCTTTTTGCTAAACAATTAATGTAGCAATTATTAATTGTTTGGACTGTGAAAAGTCTGGGGATATGATATTTTAACTTCATTTGACCCAGATGAAAACTGGGTGAAGCTGCTTGAGGCCATTTAATACAGATGAGGTTTTCCAACAAAAACACAAGATTGACACATTTCCTGTGACATTTTTACGTAAGCTTAATTACTGCTCTTGGAGACATAAAACCGTGGCTTACAATGCATATATTTCTGTATAACAATTATTCTATTACTAAAAGTTGACAATTATTTCAATAATCAATTAGATGTTAAACACAATCAATTAAGTTGCTGCAGCCCTGGTAAAAATGTGATCATGTGATGTTTGTGAACGAGTCGGCGCTGTTGAATCGCTGGATTTGAATATTATTTTTGAAATGAGCCGGATCTTTTTCTTAATCTGTATGCATTTTGACAATGATTAACTCAACAAAGGAAATGCCACAGAATCAGAGCAGACGACACGACAGACGAGAGAGAGCTTTTTCCACAAAATAACACATTTAGCATCACAATAATCATTTTTTTAATTATTATTATTGTAGTGCAATGTTTTATTTAGATTCTGCATCATTCCAAAGAGTAAACGCGCTCCCACTGTCAGTTTGAACCATTTTAAACAGATCTTGGCACTGGTCATTCTGTCTGTGATTAGTTTGTAGATAAAATTAGTTCCCAAATTGGCCTCTGTCGTGTAAATAAATGAACGGCTCTTTGAAACGAATGGGTTCAAAAGATTCAGATCCCATAAAGGAGCCAAAAGTCCCGTCTTTAGCCCAAAGCAGCTTGAATTTGCTTAATCCTCGTCTCAATTACACATTTTAGGGCAATAGAAATGAGGTGATTTTATCTGAAAGCCAACATAAGGTGTGTGGACACAGACACCAACACACAGTGACAAACCAAAGGCAAATGACAAACCCCTGTGCTCAGCAGGATCCACCACCACAGACATGCTCCTCACAGCCTCTCCAAGAAAACTACAGGAGAAGTGCAATCAGTAATAACAGGTTTATTTCACAAGGAAACACCATTTCTGGCTTTGGCTTCGGCTTCAAGGGCCCACATTACTCCATTTTCTAATCTGTGTTTTAATGTTGTCTCCTCATTACAAACACATCCTGCATATTGAGGCCGAGTTCTTCTCTCAAACAGAAAATACTCTGCTCCACCTTATGATGTCATGTGGCAATACAGGAAGTGCTCCGCTGTGTTTTTAAACTCCACACACCTTCACTAGAATCATTTGGATCATTTCAGACCTGGAGTTGCCGATCTCTACTGAACTAAAAGGTAAAAGGTGGCTGCTGAACTTGAAAACTGCCGCTTTGTGACATCACAAGGTGGAACAGAGCATTTTGAGCTTTGGAGACGTAGACAGACTAATAATAAAAGGTTACTTAAACATGTCTGAATGAAACAAAACACAACTCCAGGTCTGTTTTTAATGAGTTAACGTTATAACATGGCTTAAAGCTCACAAGAATCCATTTTGTGTAATTTAGGACATTAACGACCTGCACCACACATCACACATGGCCTGGCACATCTGTAATTCGATCTTTCAATCATTCAAGTACCTCAGGACATAATGTTTCAACCAGGACAAAACACTGGAGTCAACAGACCAGGCATTGACAAATACTAAAAAATAATCAGGAGAGGTTTAACTTAACTTAACACGATTTTAAACTGTACATTTCAGTCCCATATCATAATCCCCTGCGCCTACCCACACAGTAGCCAACCGCACAAGTGAAAGCGCAGACCTCCATGGCACTTCTCAAAGCGCTCAAACCAACGTGCAGCTACCGCCCCCTGTCGTCCAAACCCTCCAGAGCCGAAACCCCTCCACAAGACGAGCAAAAACACAAAAGACAACCACTTTTTCACACATACGTGCACTTGACCAGACGGAATTTCATCGCGTTAGGATATCAGCGCGTAACTTGTGCACAAATCACCGCAGTGCACGTCTGGGTTTGCTCCCCTCCTCTTTGTTTTGGATTCTCTGCCTCGTTGCTCGCATGCATTTCATCTGTAAACGTGAAGCTTTGTAGAATAAACCCGTGCACTTAAAAATAAATCGTTGTGAAAGACGATATAGAGAAATTACACATGCAGAGCGCTAAAGCCGGTGCGCGCAACCTGGTGCGTACTGTTTACATGGAGCAAGCGGGAGCCAAAGCGTCATTAACGGGGAACGGGACAGTGGAAGGCGGGCTGTCCAAACGACACGATAACCAGGCGAGAGTGGAAAGACTGAAGGACACTTTGGGCACCTGCAAACCGGGGGGAAACTCGCATTCTCGGGGCAAACTGGATGTGGCAGTGCGCGCTTTTGATGCCAGGAATTGAAAGGGAGTTAGCGTTAGCATTATAAGCTAAGCAACACCACTGTTCGTACGAGCCAGATATGAAATAGAGTCACTAAAGTGTGTTGGTATGCCGGTGAGAATGAAGGCATTAAGTGTAGTGTTTATTCTGAAGCGCTAAAGCTGCCTGGGCACAAGCGGACGAGTGTTATGAACCGGGAAGGTGAATGGAGCCGCACCGGGCGATTGGCGCACGGCGTACGCGCATGGCCCATTCACGTTCCCGGGTGTAGCATCTTCCTGCACTCTGGTCCAGCACAAAAGCAAGCCACTCCGGGAAGGCTCAAACCGACTAACGGCAAACGGAGACCGCGACACGGGCTGCTGTGCCGTGTGCGCCCCGGTGCGGCTCCGCGTGGCCGGAGAGGAGCGGCGAAAGGCGCAGAAAAGAGCGCGGGGAGAAGGTAGACTGCGGCGGAGGCAGGGAACACTCACCTCGGGTCCGACCGAAGCCATGGTGCCTGGACTGTAGCCCCGCCCACCGCGCTTACGTCACACACACGCACACTGCCGCCTTCAGAGCGCCACACACCTGGTTTTGAACTACAAACTACAACTACAACTTTGGCATAAAACTAAACTGTTGAGCACAAACATAACATCTACATCTACATCATTTCTGGTGAGTTTCACGTCTGTCTATTTGTTTATTTAGTCTCTGCAGTTGCACAGAGAACTCGTCCTGGGGGCCTCATAAAATCACACAAAAACACTGACCGTAAATCAACAGTAAACCACATAATATATTGTTATTATAAATGGCAGTAGTGATATTGCTATCATTATTAATGATAGTGATAATGATGGTAATAGTAATTATTGTTATTAACTGTAATTGATTAATGACAATCGTGTTGGTAATGTCGTTATTACTACTGTGTTATACTGTGGCTGTAACGATAAGAATAATAATGATAAAGTGATGGCGATGGTAATGACTGTTATTATGATTATTATTGCTTTTATACTTATTATTTTTACATATTTTTATTTGATTGTATTCTTTATATATGTGTATGTATATATAATAATAATAATAATAATAATAATAATAATAATAATAATAATGCATCAGTTTTATACAGCGCTTTTCTGGACACTCAAAGACGCTTTACAGATCATTATTGATTCATTCCACACTCGGTGATGGTGAGCTATTATTGTAGCCACAGCTGCCCTGGGGCAGACTGACGGAAGCGCAATATCAGGTTCAGCATGTGTGAGTTTACCTTTTGGATATTTCATGGTAAAGTACAATGTAATCTATACGGAAATCTGGCCCTTGCCCCCATCTGAGAGTATGACACTTTCTAGAATCTGAAAACCATAGGCAGGAAACACATACATCAGTTCATCACAGTTTGGTTAGCATTGATTTCTTTAGATGTTTCTTTAAAGCAAGCTGATTACTTTTAAAAAGCCTTCCTGTGCTTCTTTGAACACTGATAAACTCCCATAACGGCTCTGCATCACCTGCTCTGGAGCTCAGAGATCAGAAAACATGAGGACTGTGGTTTGAAACGGCTCAATTCAGCTTCAAACTGTTCAATTTATGTAAAATACTGATCTAATATGCTGCTAAAACCTGTTAAAAAGTTAAGTTAACTTGTAGGTTACTTTGAGTAGTGTAAAATGTGTACGTTTTACTTTTAATACTACAGTTTGGGAAGTAGTACTTGTACTTGTAAAGGCACAGTATGAAACAACTGCCTGCAGTCTGACGTCCAAATGAGACCAATCCAGACTCACCACTGTTCAGAGAGTCAATCATTTCAAATGGCGGTCAATATGAATTCCCTGAACACTGAGACTTTTAACTATCTCCATTTAACACACAAAGTTCTTCCTCCAGAGTCTCTCGGCTGCTCCAAACCACCGTCCATTACTGAGGACAGAGCTCTCCATTAAAAAGACACAAGCTGATCACTGACCATCATTAAAAACTGAATCTTAAAATACAAACGCACAAATGGCTCGGGCCTGTTCTGTCAGAAAGAAGACACCTTTATTTTGCTGAGAAAAATGTGTTTCTTACTTGAAAATTGTGCCAAACTTTTAACTTTTAAAATTGAATTCTCCCTAGTGCGATTGATATAAAACTCATATTTCCAGCTTTTTTTCTTGGTTGGTGTAAAACTATAATTTAAACAACTATAGTTTTTATCCCACCAGATTAATTCAAAATGAGAGAATCATACGCACTCTAATGTGGGTTAATGCAGCGGTCCCCAACAAAATACAAACGTTTCCTATCATTTTCTGCCTGTTTTGAGGCTATTTAACATTTTTCGTGGCTGGATGACGTCACTGGCCAAAAATAAAACCGCTAATATCTTAAGAACCATAACAGCACAAACGAAGCACAAAGGATTGACACCATTTTGGGCCGTTTTAGAGGATTTTTAAGCTTCCTGGGGGCTGGATGAACCCAATTTGACCTATAAAAGAATCGTTAATGTCTCTAAAACTAAAGCAGCACAAACAAAACTTTTTGCAGCGCGAACAACAAACAAACGATTGACATAGTTATTGTGTATTTTTGAATTTGATGGGGGTGAACTTCACGCAGGTCGGTGGGTGTGGTGAGGCCTATACGTGAGCGCGCTCTCCTGCTGAGTGCGAGGGCCGTGGATCATGGTGGCGGGGTGACCACGCGGAGCAACTTACTGTTAACCGTATTTTAACAGGAAAGATTTGCACTTAGAAGGAATCGGTGCCTGGCTACGGACCGCAGCAGCTTTAAAATAACTGCTCGTACGCGTAGACATACCATCTTAAGCAGTTACCGTCTACATGTGCATTTGTTCTGAGTTACGCGTCCACAGTGTCTTAGCCGCGGCGTGTGGGATAAGCTTTGGGTTACATACGCTGCAATAAACATTTTTCACAACTGCAACCGGAAGTGCGACGCTGTAGGTTTGAGGAACTTCCGGTTAATGGTTTTCTATTTCAAAATGTCTGTGTAAATGTCTGGTGTTTTCTCCAGCAGTTTCATAAATCTGCCCCATCACCAAATCTTCAACCAACAAGGTCCACAAAGGATAAACATTCTTCATGAAGAATTTATCCACAACGATCAAGGGAAGAAAGACGAAAGCTTAAAGGAGAACGACGACGAGCGTTAGAGAAATACTGAGAAAAACTAATGTTATGGTCATGAATAAAACAGAAGGAACTTGTTCACTCAGACTGATTCTACAATTAAAATTAAAAATCGTTTTCATGATGTTGATATTAGCATAGACAGATTTGTGCAGTTTGAATGTGAGACATCTCTCGGATAATAACATTAGTTTTTCTCAGTATTTCTCTTACGCTCGTCGTTGTTCTCCTTTAAGCTTTCGTCTTTCTTCCCTTCATAGTTGTGAATAAATTCTTTGCCTTTAAACTTTTAAACGTTTGTCCAAAAGGGGCTGGGGTTGTGTAGTATTCAGTTCATAGAGAGAATTTATTATACAGGGGAGACAGGCGCTACTTAGTTTGGCTAATATTAATACATTATTTTTAAAGAGGATAAATAATTCCATCTATATAGATTAGAATTTGGACATCACTGAATAGTAACTTCAAATTACATCCAATCAAAAATATCTAGCCAAAACCTTTGGGTCACTGAGCAATTGAATGAAAAAAGAGTCGTTCCTCACGTGTGTCTGTTACATCCACAGCGACGGATCGAGGTGAAGCTGCAGATTAGTGACAGTGACTCTACTTCCTGTGGACTTTATCTCCAAACTTTAATGCTTTAAAAATCATGTATCTGAAGTTTTTCACCACATTTCACCAATAATAATAACACAGTTTTGACTTGTATCTAAACTAAAGTGCAGAGCTCTGATCTTTGAACACTTCAGAGTCTCAGAGCGAGTGGTTTTAAACAGGAAACAGTTGACGCGCTGATGTGCCTGAGTCCGACCTGAGTCTGAACATAAGTTCTAAATATTTCTGAAGTCCCGTGGGACTTTGGTCGGGTTTCCAAGCTCTAATGGTTTTGGATATACGTATCTGCCTTTGAGGAATGCAGACTGATATTCTCCAATTAGTTTGTGGAGAATTATGTTTTGTCGATTAGCAAAAATTAATATTAGTACATTTTTATCAGGTTTGGGTATTAAAGTAATTATACCTGTTTTCATATAGGAGACAGTTGTCCCTGCTGAATAAAATCTAAAAAGGCTTTACGTAGTGTGTTTTATGTCATCCCAAAAATGTTTGAAAAATTCAGCAGTCAAACCATCTATACCTGGAGGTTTTCCATTTTTCATTAGTTTCACTACAGAATCCATTTCTGTTATTTCATCATCGAGGCTGCTTCTGTCATCGTCACTCAACACTGTAATATCATTTTTCATTTTTTCAAATGTGGCATCACAATCATTTTGTTTAAAATCTGATTTGTATAAGTTTCCATAGAATGTGCATATTTCTTTTGAAATTATATCTTCATTGTCAGTTTATTCATCTTTTTCCTGGATTGTCTGTGCTTTTCAAGACCAAAGAAACAGGACAAACTCTTTCTCCTTCCTGCAGCTCTGGATTTCACATAAGCCCCATTTGCTTTTAATGTATAGATTTCATCTGAGTTTGTAAAGACTGTAGTTTGATTTCATTTTCAAGATGTTTTAATTTGATCACAAAATTCTTCGTTTTTAAGATTATTGTTTAATTTCCAAGTATTGACAGATAAGTGTTGAGGTTTAGGCAGCACCAAGGTTCAGTTTACCAGACTGTAGTCTGAGTGCGGATGCTGAAATATCATATTAACGTCACCTCCCATAATCACATTATCTGAGTCGCAGGTTATTTTTCATTCTTTAACAGAGTTACAAAGTGAGGAGTATAAATTTCTATTTGCACAGTTGTTGTTATAGCCATACACAAACTAAAATAAACTGTTTATTACCGATCTCTGCTGCCACCATAAACCAGTGACCTTCTGTGTCTTTTTTATGGCCATTTACGATGCCCAAAAGTCTATTAAACAAAACCATAACTCCGGCTGAGTGACCCCATTGATTTTTCCAAAACTTTTCATCATTTGAGACAGAACGAGTTTCTTGCAAAAAGAGGCAGTTTAGTTTAGTATCTTTACAAAACAAAAACAATGCCTTATGTTTAACACTATTTTGTGACATTTAGAGATAACAAAGATATAGACGTAAAATAAATAAGTAAAATGAAATAAACTAAATTAAAATAATAATAATAATACATGTGTTTGTGAAAAGGTGTTAGTAAGTGCTGTTTAGTGCAGCAAAATAAAGTGGTGTGCAAGTAACCTATCATACCCAATGGAAAAATCAATTAGTAAAATTCTGGGTTCTCAATATTAAATTTATATAGTTAACTTTTTTCATAGATATTAATTTGCAAAATGCCAAATGAAAAAGGTTTTAGGAACATTTAACAGTAGAACTCGTCGTGAACCTGTTTTAATGCCTTTAAAATAGTGTAACATGTAACTGTAAATAGTTCCCTAAGGTGTTTGGTTAAGGATCACCTCTGCCTCCATCAGTGATCACATAACCTTCTTGAAGAAAGGCTCTCATCCCGTTTCTTCTGGCTTCTTGGACTCTTGGTCTTAACTTAGCTCGAGCGTCCTGGTCCTCCTTTGAGAAGTCCTCCCTGAACTGGATGTGCAGCTCTGCAGACTCTCGTGTCTTTGGACCTCCTCCAAATCTCGTCCCGGACCGTGTGCATCGTGAACTGGATGATGATTGGCCTAGGGACCATGTTGGGTGCTGTGTTGTATTTGCCCAGACGGTGCGCGGTGTCGACAGTGTCCCAGAGTTTCTCCACTGGAAATGGGACCATCCGAGTAAGGATCCCCAGCACCACCTCTCTCATGTTTTCATAATCTTTTTCCGGTAGACTGGTGATCCCACCTTCGTTTGTACCTTGCCTCCTCATAACAAAGCTGTTTCAGTGATGCGTTCTCTCTCTGCAAATCTTTCCTTTCACACTTCCAATGTCTTCCTTGTTTTTGTTGATATCTTTAGTCATTCCCTGTAGTTTACGCTCAAAGGCTCTCAGGTCTCATCTTGTCTGTCAAATCTGGAGATCAGTGACTGGATTGCATCAAATAAGGTTATGATCATGATTTCACCTGAACTCTCATCTCTGTCCTTAGTTTTCCTTTTTTTCAGATCAGGACTGGCGATTGGAGTGTGGTCATGGTAGATTTTGGAAAGGTTTTCTACAATAGACTCTGGATCACAGGCCACAACACAGCCAGGGCTGTAACACAGCCTTAATGTGAACAAGGAGCAATATTTAAAATTTTATTTACAAAATAGTTAGGTAGACTGATAAACATACAGTGCAACACTTTAATTTTGTGAAATCTTTATTTAATCGGTCAGAAAAATGTGCTTGGACACAGGCAGCCTGGCAAATCCAGACTCATCTCTCTGTATGTTTTATACAGAGGGGCCTCAGGATCGTCCAATCAGATTTGTTTATTTCAGTGACACATGTGAAACGAAGGAGCTCATTGGTCACTCATCATTTTGAACAAAACAACTTCATTAATTGACTCTGCAGAAATCCTCCAAGTTTTTCAGTCTCCTGTGATTTTTTTGCTTTCTTTGTTCCTCATAAGCAGCCATATTTGTTTTGACACAGACGGACCATACTTGTCTCTGATTGGCTGATCCACCTGTCAATCACAGCCATCTGAACTCACATCTCTGTAAAGAGAAGAAGTGTGGATTCTGGATTCTGCATATGTATTCGTCTAGATCACCACTGCGTAAAGTTGCATTGTAACTTTAGGACTGGGGGTCCTATCACCTGCTTGTTTCTATGGATACGTCATTCCTCTGTCTGGAATGTTCCACAGTGTGACATTAAACAGCTCTACTTTACATTTATTCAATCACAGGTGGTTTTAGAGCTCAAAAATACCTAGAAAAGCAAACATTCTGACTGTGAGCGGGGTCGCCTTTCCACAGATCTGACCTGGAACTTGGTCTGGTTTGATCTCCATGAAGATATAAAGGTTTAATGCCATACTGTGGAACATTACAGACAAAACAATAACATCTCCATGGAGAAAAGCGTTTGATGGATCCTCCACCAGAAAAGTTACACAATGCACAAGTTTTGTTTTTGTCCCACCAAACCAAGACAGAATCAGAAAAATATGAAAACCTGTCACACGCACTGGTGGAGGGTCTGTCAAACGCTTTTCCCCATGGAGATGTTATTGCTTTGTCTGGAATGTTCCACAGTGTGGCATTAAACCTTTCTATACTTCACAGAGACCAAACCAGACCAAGTTACAGTACAGTTAGAGGTTTAGTCTAGGTTTAGTCCAGGTTTAGTCCAGGATTAGTCCTGTTCTAGTCCAGTTTTAGTCCTGTTCTGGTCCAGGTTCTGTTCAGGTTTAGTCCAGGTTTAGCCCAGGTTTAGTTCAGGTTTAGTCCAGGTTATGAGCTCTAAAAACACCTGTAATTGAATAAATGTAAAGTAGAGCTGTTTAATGTCACACTGTGGAACATTCCAGGCAGAGCAATGACGTATCCATAGAAACAAGCAGGTGACGGACCCCCAACCAAAAAGTTACACAGTGCAGCTTTATAAACTAGTGACATTTCCATTGTCTCTGGAGTTCTTCGGTTTGTTCTCAGCCTGTTCTTCAGCCCTCCTCCTCCTCTTCCTCCTCTCCCACTTCGGGTCGTACCAGTTTGAACCTTCTGGAGGGGTCAGGGATGAACCATCTCTCCCACAGGTCAGAGTGGACCGCCGGGTACGTCCACGGTTTGAATGGGCCGTTCCAGTGCAGCAGCTGCGCCCCCTGCAGGTAACTCTCGGCATAGTACGAGTCAGGACTGAAGCCTGGAAACACAAGGGAGAGTTTGAACAGTTTCAGTGGGACATTCGGTCGAGTTTTTAAGATCCTCATTGATTTATTCTGAGTTTTTGTTTAGTAAATCAACAAGAAAAAGACTACTATGACATAAAACAAAATATATTAGGAATCAGAGGTGGTAGAATAGCCAAAAAATGTGCAAAAGTAAGAGTAACGTTACTTCAAAATAATATTACTCAAGTAGAAGTACAAAGTAGTGGTCACTGTTAAGAGTAAAACAGTATTTGGAAAAGTCCTATTCAGGTAAAAGTAACTTAAATAGTAACTGTCAGGACGTGAAATCTGATTTATAATTTTGAAGTAAATGTGCTGTGAAGACACGAAACATGAAATAAGTCCCAAAATCTGGTGTTTTCAAACAGACACAAAAATGAGACAAAGTAAATCAGGTCTGAGGAGCTGCAAGAAACACAAATGTTCAAATCATTTCATTTTGTCATGTAAAGTTTTTGTTACTTTAGACTCACTCACAGTGGGAAAAAGAAGCACAACTTTTACTCAAGTAACAGTATTTTTACTTCAATACAAATATTACTCAAGTAGGAGTAAAAGTATGCTGCTAGAAAAAGTACTTTGAAAATGTAGCTGAGTAACTGATGTGGTGTTTACATTCTGACAGCAGAGGGCGCAGTCTTATCCAGACCCCATAAAGTGACTGCCACATCCCCTTAGGTTTAGTCCAGGCTTACTCCAGGTTTAGTCCAGGTTTAGCTCAGGTTTAGCCCAGGTTTAGCCCAGGTTCAGCCCAGGTTTAGTCCAGGTTTAACCCAGGTTTAGTCTAGGTTTAGTCCAGGTTTAGCTCAGGTTTAGCCCAGGTTTAGCCCAGGTTCAGCCCAGGTTTAGTCCAGGTTTAGTCCAGGTCTTACCCAGATGCCGGACGTGCCACAGTGGGTCCAGTTTGGTGAATTTCTGGTGGAAGACGATGAGCAGAGGGGGAGTGGCCACGCCCCCCACCAGAGCGCTGCTGTACAGGTCCCGTCTGAACAAACACACCAGTTTAATGTGGAGGGGCATTTATGTGAAGGACGGGGTATTAAGGACGGCGTAATTTACTACTGTGGGGTATTAACTTGGGATGTAACAGTAACAGAAATATTGTGATCTCATATCGTCAAAAGTCTCACAATAATATATCGAATTACAAGTTTGACCGTGATCCTTTGCTCTGTTTCAGTTCAAGCTACATGTTGAAATAACTATTTTTAAGCACTTTTAAATCTTAATTATTTGGATTATGAAGAGAGAAAAGCAGCATATTCACAGTTTTGTAAGCCTCCACATAATATTGCAATAATTATCGTACCATGAGATGCATATCGTGAAAATATC
Organism: Taenioides sp. WSHXM2023; assembly: GCA_029959045.1. Taxonomy (NCBI): domain Eukaryota; kingdom Metazoa; phylum Chordata; class Actinopteri; order Gobiiformes; family Gobiidae; genus Taenioides; species Taenioides sp. WSHXM2023. The sequence continues at coordinate 41,403,552 of CM057085.1, forward strand.
GAGGGATTTGGATATCGTTACATCCCTAACATTAACTATAACATATTTAGATCACCATGTTAACTTTTATTCTTTTAAAAATGCTATATTTCCTGAAAACATACTAACAAGTACGTAGTACTCTTTCATACCCTCCAATTTGCTCCCTGCGCTAAGTCACCCCCCCTTCAGAGCGTCAGTTTTGTTTCATTTTTTTGTGTATTTATGGAGAATTGTCGTGTGGAGCCTGGGGGACGGAGGCTTGTGGGCGGAGCCTCGTACAGACTCGTACTGCTGACCGTAAGGAGGGTTCAAATAGGGTCCAGGAGAGATCTCTAGATGACACAAACATGCCTGGATGACTCTAAAACCTCTTCAGACAGGTTTTTGATGAGGAGCAACGTTAGAACATGGTGAAAAACTCAAGTCTTGATTTAGTCCTGGTTTAGTCCTGGCTCAGTCCTGGTTCAGTCCTGGCTCAGTCCTGGTTCAGTCCTGGCTCAGTCCTGGTTTAGTCCTGGCTCAGTCCTGGTTCAGTCCTGGCTCAGTCCTGGTTCAGTCCTGGCTCAGTCCTGGTTTAGTCCTGTTTCAGACCTGTAGTTCTCCTCCATCCATCTCTCCAGCTGTTTGGTGATGGTTTGTCTCTTCCACTCGTCCACGTCGGCCACGAACACTCCGGGGTTGAAGCTGCACTCGTTTGGGTCGATGTCCAGATCCCTCACTTCCTGTTTCCTGTAGTCAAGGAAACCCATGTACGTCGTCTGAGGGCAGAAGCAAATGGTTTATGGTTCATATCTCTGTACCTGGCTCTGTGCTAACTCACTGTGTGTCAAATTAATAAAAATAAAGACTCCCCAATTATTTTTAAATGTAGATGGCTTCAGTTTGTGTTGATTTAATATTTATTATGCTTCAAAATCTGCATTAGCATTAGCATTGAGACACAAACATCTCTGTTTCTAAACACAGAATAAAATAATAACACATCGGACTTTTTTGGACTCTCAAAGACGCTTTACAAACAAAAAGTGTCCTCCGTATTCATTTTATTTGTGTACTTTTTAACCTGTCAGACACATTCGCCCTCGTCTCACTCTCCAATGCCTTATCTTTAAATCCTTTTTTTTTTTTTTTTTTTTTTTTTTTTTTAATGAATTTATTAACAAAAAGTAAGTAAAGCGAAATAAAACCCCCCAGGATCATGTAGAGCGGGTTAATACGAACATTTTAAGACCAAAATGACGAGTCTGACAGCAGCAGGTACAGAGAGAGAAGCAAGGGTTTTTCAATAAAAGGTGAATTGGAGCCGATGGAGCCGAAAGCGCGTCCATACTCACTTCCTATTTAGAACCCGAGCATGATGTTATGATTTCAAACCAGGAAGGAACATTTGAAACCTAAAAAAGAGCCAGAAAAGTTCCACAGAGGAGCTTTAACTTTATGTTGTACCTGCATGTCAATACTAAAGACCCTCTAACAGAAAAGTTCCAAAATAGAGCTTTATGTTTTACCTGCAGGCCGATGCTGCAGACCCTCTAACAGAAAAGTTCCACAGAGGAGCTTTAACTCTATGTAGTACCTGCATGCCGATGCTGCGGACCCTCTCGTGGGAGTACGGCAAGTCGCAGTCGGAGGCGAAAGCTGCAGCGTGTCCAGGTTTGAGTTTCACACTGAACAAACTTCTGATGTCTCCTGGAAAATTCACAGAACAGGTGTGTGTCCTTGAG
>CM057085.1:41410257-41420257 GCA_029959045.1 Taenioides sp. WSHXM2023
GCCTTATATCTGCCTGAAGGGGGCGCTAACTACAATGAAATTACCCTGAGACTACCACACCTATTTGTTTACAGTTTCTGTTAGTTAGGTGGGCCTATTCAATATGCAGTGGGAGTGGGGGTGTAGTTAGCAGAACCCCCTATGCCTACAGGAAGTAACAACAGCTGATATACGACACGTCACCACCAACACCGGTGACAGTTCTGAAGATGCAGCAGCAGCAGCCGAAACATATCAACAAGGTAAATACACGTTACTGTATTGTCTTAAAAAAAAAACCAAGTAGTTAAAGTTAGCAGAACCATTCAGGCCATGATGGTGTTTTCACACCTCTGGACATGTCCTGGCTGTCCTGTTGTTTTCTCTGTTTTGATTTAGGTTTGAGGATAGAGTTATAGATGGAGACAAATGATGTCTGAGACCTCCATTTCTGTTCAAGGAAGGATTCTCTTTCTTGACAAAAATAGCTTCTTTAACTCCTCCTCTCAAACCAGTTCTTTGGCCAAGATCTGGACCTCACTGTCCTCAAAGGAGTGGCCTGTGGCTTTTAGGTGGAGATGTACGGCAGACTGAGGTCCTTTTAGGTGGAGATGTACGGCAGACTGAAGTCCTTTTAGGTGGAGATGTACGGCAGACTGAGGTCCTTTTAGGTGGAGATGTACGGCAGACTGAGGTCCTTTTAGGTGGAGATGTACGGCAGACTGAGGTCCTTTTAGGTGGAGATGTACGGCAGACTGAGGTCCTTTTAGGTGGAGATGTACAGCAGACTGAGGTCCTTTTAGGTGGAGATGTACGGCAGACTGAGGTCCTTTTAGGTGGAGATGTACAGCAGACTGAGGTCCTTTTAGGTGGAGATGTACGGCAGACTGAGGTCCTTTTAGGTGGAGATGTACGGCAGACTGAGGTCCTTTTAGGTGGAGATGTACGGCAGACTGAGATCCTTTTAGGTGGAGAACTCTGGCTCTCTCGTCTGTGTTGGTACATCCTCTTGTGAAGTGGCTGTTTTGTTTCAGAGTAATTTCATTGTAGTTAGCGCCCCCTTCAGGCAGATATAAGGCAGTGTCCACCAGCGTCTGACCAGAACTGAAGAAGCAATACATTTTTAATAGGTATAAAATGATAAAATGAGTGAATTACATTTTCATAGGTGTAATGTGATAATGAGCAGTATAATGTGAACAGTGAAAATGAGTTACACTTGTTGTTACTCACTTTTCCTCAGCAGAGCCATCTCTCAGGTCGGCTTCTACATCTGTAAAGTAAAGAGATTACGTTATTCCATTAACACTACGTGACAGTTTTATCCTTTTGAAAGGCCCATGCCTCAGACTCCCGACTCATGCAGATGTGAAACATGTGGCGCACTTCACTTTTCAGTGTCCTTTTACTCTCCCTCCCACTGGATCCAGGGGAAGGTTTAGTGTTTTATCTGAGGATTCCTTTGCTTATACTACAACTGGGAACACACCCTAACTCTCATTTGGTCTGGTGGAGGGTCTGTGATCCTGTAAGAGTCCAAGTTTATCAAGGTTTTTTTTTTTAAACTTTATTTTTTAAGCTTTAAGAAACATAATAATAATAATAATAATAATAAAAATAATAATAATAATAATAATAATAATAATAATAATAATAATAATAATAAATTAAAAATACAAAGAATACAAAAAATAATGATAGCAATAATAACAACAATAATAACATTGTCATTACTCCTATCACTCTTAAAAAAAAAAAAAAAAAGTAGGTAGGAGGGTTATATCCTTTACACCCATACACCTCCATTCAAAACTCATTTTCCTTTTGTTTTCTTTTTTTGTTTGTGAACAGCCCTTTATAACACATCTTGGGGGTACACACAATAGATATAATAGTAATAATAATAACAACAATAGCATTATCAAGGCTTTTTGAGCAATTAAAACACTGAATAAAGGGTATACACAAATGTAAGTGCACTACGGTCTTATCCAGGTTGTAGTAAAAGATGGTTGTGGATGAGTTTGTAGTAAATTCAAACTGTATAATTTGGGGACAATAACCTAAATTGCTTTATTTATTTATCAGCCATCGATCTCTTTGGATTCTCTTTGGTATGGGCATCGGCCATGAAAAAACTCATATCAGTCGATCTCTAGTTAGAAATATTATTTATTTATTTATTTATTTATTATTATTATTATTATTATTATTATTATTATTATTATTGTTTATTTATTTATTTAATTTTATTGTTTATTTATTGTGTTACATCTGTGCACACCTCATTAAACTTTATCTCACAGGCTGATCTGTGTCTCTGAATTGAGCTCCACATTTTCTCAGTCTGCAGTGGCTCTCGCTGAAAGAGATCAGAACAGGCAGAGCGCCATGACGACTGAATCTGATTGGTCGACGTGTCACAACAGTGGAACAAGCCAGAAAATCAAACTTTTGTTAAAGCACAGACATTTTCCCTGTCCACAAATGTACAAAGCGTTTACTTTCTCCACACTGTCAGCGTCGCCATGTTTGTTTTGGTTGATTTGGGCGCTTCACTTTTGGCTTCTGCACAAACCTCAATGCGACATGATCGGAGCGTCCACCCAATTAATTCAACTTGGGACGAAACTGGAACTAAATCTGGACTATAACAGACCAAACTAAGTCTATATCTAACCCTGGGTGGCACAGAGACCAGCACTCTCACCTCACAGCCAAAAGGTTCCGGGTTTGACTCCCAGGCCACCCGGGTCTTATCCAAAACGTGCACAACAGGTCAAATCCTTCAGGTAGTCCTCTTGACCAAGACTAAAGACTAGCTCAAGATCTGGAGATGGGTCCCTGCTTCTGACATGTTTAACGCTGAAGGACATCTACCGCACCCGCCTCACCCGCAAGGCCCTCTGCATTGTAGGTGATCCCACCCACCCATCCAACAGCCTCTTCAGTCTGCTGCCATCAGGAAAGAGACTGAGGAGCCTCTGGGCCAGGACCAGCAGACTGAAAGACAGTTTCATCCACCAAGCTGTCAGGATGCTGAACTCTGTCCCCCCTCGGACCCCCACACTCACCACTTCCCTCTCCCATTGTTCCTAGATGCAAGTGTCCCAGTCTGGTGAACTTACCTAACCTACCTTACTCCTGTGGAGTTCCTCTCCCACTGCTCCACAGTAAATTTGTAAATTTTTAATTTTTAATGCACACTCTGTTTTGCACTATAACTAATGTTATGCTGCTGCTTGAATGACGCCATTTGAGCTTTAACACGCTACACATTGTGTGTTTTACTTATTTGTATTATAAACAAACCTGTCGTACTTGTTGCTATGTGCAGATGTTTTGTTTTGTCATGTTTATTGTCATGTCTATAACATGTTAAATGTTCACTGTGGGCCTAGGGGGCGCTGCAATTTAAAATCCTGTGTGTGCAACCTGTACATATGGTTTTTGACAATAAAGCTGACTTTGAACTTTGAACTTTGAACCCAGAGATGCTGAAGAATGGGTCAAATGCAGAGGACACACTTCCTTATGAGTGCAGTAACATGTGTATCTTATCTTAGAAATATTTCACAGGTCAAATCGAGGTCTGAACTCCAAACTACAACGACTCAATCCTCCCAGTACACACTCCAGTTGTAGTAGTAGTAGTATTAGTATAGTATTTGTCTGGTAGTTTATCTTGTGCGCAGATATTTGTCACTCTGCTCCCCATTTCGAAACATCTGGAAGAGTTTAACGGCAGAATCTGAGCCACAAACAGATAATGTCCAGCTGTGAAACACACAGCTCCATCTGAACAGAGCAGATCACAACTAAACACTGGCATCATTGTGTAAAGGATGACGTAACAGGTCCACACTTTTACTGTTCAGGGTTTTGGGGTTGAGTTTCCTCGTCAAAAACATTCCTGGAGTTATGTTTCATTGTTAACACTTATTAAAGATTATAGTGTATGCTAATAATGTGAATAAACACCAATTAGAAGAGTTTCAAAGGGAAATGCTGGTATATACAAGTACTTCATAAAAAAACAGATCAGGCTGCAAGATAAATCACAACTGAATCGAAATCACGGTTTGAATTGGCACGAATTCAAATCAGCGAAATCACAAATCAGGCTGCAGTTTTGGAAGTGCTATCATTTCCTTCACAAAAAAACACAAAATCTGCATAAAAACGGCTCCTCCTGTAGTTTTGATCTGTACAAACGCTCTGAAATGTGATTCTTGTATTCGTTTGTCATTTCAAAAAGATTTCAGTGTTTTTGTAAATTCTTCTGGACGTGTTTCAGATGTGAAACTTTGAACTGAATCCGAACGTTAAAGCGTCCACATTACACTATTTTCTGATCTAAGTTACAATACTGTTTCCTCATCGCAAACAGACCTGGAGTTTTTGTTTGTTGCAGATTTAGGCTGAGCTCTTCTCTCAAACTGAAAACACTCTGTTCCACCTCATGATGTCATCATGTGGCAATACAGCGCTCCATTGCGTTTTTAAACTCCACACACCTCCACTAGAATCATTTGTGTCATTTCAGCCCCGGAATTGCCGATCTCTACTGAATTATAAGCGGTAAAAAGGAGCTGCCAACTTAAAAAAAAAAAACCTACCACTTCATGACATCACAAGGTGGAGCAGAGCATTTTGAGCTTTGGAGATGTGGACAGACTAATAATAAAATGTTACTCAAACATGATTTAAAGCTCCCAAGAGTCCATTTTGCTGCTGCTGTGCTCATTTCTCTCGTGCAGAGTTTTCTAGAACACAGAGTCCAGTCTCCTATAGAACGTATAGAAAAGGGGGTGTGTCTCTAATAACCGGCGCAGATACAGATACAATATAAGGAAAAAGTACAGTTATTCAGGAAAAAGTACACAATAAAGCTTTAAATCCATGCGGTCACTCACCAGTCCAGAGTGTGGGGGTCATCTCAAAGTTTCCTGTGGGTTTTGGTCTCCATGGTGAGCTGTAAAACCTGAGTCTGCAAACCAAAAGCAGCACCAGACTTCCTCCTCTTCTCTCTATCTTTCTCTCCTCCTACTTTACCTTTTCTCTCTGCTCTGATCTCCCTCTCTTTACTCTCTCTCTCTCCCCTCCTACTTTACTTTCTCTCTCTCTCTTCTCAGATCGCTCTTTCCTCCTATTTTACTCACTCTCCTCTGATCTTTCTTTCTCCTCCCTTTATCATCCTCTCTCCCCCTATATTACTTTCTCTCTCTCCTCCCTCTCTCCTTCCCGTCTCTGTCCTCCTCTCCCTCTCTTTACTCTCTCTCTCCCCTCCTACTTCACTTTCTCTCTCTCTATCCTCTGACCTCTTTCCTTTCTCTCTTTTTGGCCTCTCTCCCTCCCTCTTTCATTCTCCTCCCTCTTTACCCCACCTCTATCTCTCCTCTGCTCTCTCTCTCCTCCCTCCTTTCTCTATACCTCCTTTTTTTCTGCTCTGATCTCTCTTTCTCCTCCCTCTCCCTCCCCCCTCTGTCTCCTCTCTTCCCCTCAGCAAATGACTTCCTCCTCTTCTCTCTATCTTTCTCTCCTCCTACTTTACCTTTTCTCTCTCCTCTGATCTCCCTCTCCTCCTCCTCTCCCTCTCTTTACTCTCTCTCTCCCCTCCTACTTTACTTTCTTTCTCTCTCTCTCCTCCTTCTTTACCCTCTTCTCTCTGGTCTCTCTTTTTCTTCTCCTTTTCCTCCCTATACCTCCCCTCTCTCCTCCTCTCCCTTTCTTTACTTTCTCTCTCTGTCCTCTGACCTCTTTCCTTTCTCTCTTTCTGTCCTCTCTCCTCCCTCTTTACCCCACCTCTATCTCTCCTCTGCTCTCTCTCCTCCCCCCCATACCTCCTCTTTTTCTGCTCTGATCTCTCTCTCCTCCCTCTCCCTCCCTCCTTTGTCTCCTCTCTTTTCCCTCAGCAAATGACTTCCTCTCTTTACTCTCTCTCTCTCTCTCCCCTCCTACTTTACTTTCTCTCTCTCTCTATCCTCTGACCTCTTTCCTTTCTCTCTTTCCTCTTTCTCCTCTCTCCCTCCCTCTTTCATTCTCCTCCCTCTTTACCCCACCTCTCTCTCCTCCCTCCTTTCTCTATACCTCCTCTTTTTCTGCTCTGATCCCTCTCTCCTCCCTCTCTCCCTTCCTCCTCTCTGTCTCCTCTCTTTTCCCTCAGCAAATGACTTCCTCCTCTTCTCTCTATCTTTCTCTCCTCCTACTTAACCCTCTCACTATCCTCTGATCTCTCTCTCCTCCTCCTCCTCTCCCTCTCTTTACTCTCTCTCCCCTCCTACTTTACTTTCTCTCTCTCTCTCCTGTTTGCTCTCTCTCCTCTTACTTCGCTCTGATCTCTCTTCTCGTTTTCCTCCTCTCCCTCTCTTTACTCTCTCTCCCCTCCTACTTTACTTTCTCTCTCCTCTCCTTTCTCTCTTTGTGATCCTCTCTCTCTCTTTCATTTTCCTCCCGCTTTACTCCACCCGTCTCTCTCCTATGCTCTCTCTCCTCCCCCCTTTCTCTATACCTCCTCTCTTTGCCCTGAACTCTCTCTCCCTCTCCTCTTTCTATCCTTTCACTCTCTCCTCCTACTTTACTTTACTCGCTCTCTCTCTTTCTCCTCTGATCTCTCTCCTCGTTTCTCTCTTTTTTACACTTTCTCCTCTGATCTCTCTCTCTCCTTTTTCTTTCAGTCCGCTCTTTCCCTTTCTGCTCTCCTCTGTCTCTCCTTTCTTTCACTCTTGTCATGTCTCTCTTTCCCTCCTTGTTCCTTCCCTTCTTTCTCTTCTCACTTTCTCCTCTTCTCTCTGTCCCCCCTCCTCCCCCTCTTTCTCTTCCACCTCTTAGACCCTCTTTTCTCTTCCTCTTTTACTAACCTCTATATCTTCTTCTGTTTTCTCACCCCCCTCATTCTCTGTAACTCTACTCCCCGTCTCTCTCCTCTTTTTCTGCCCTCTATCTCTCTCTTTCTCCTCCTCTCTCTCTCCCTCTCTCTATCCCCTCCTTGCCTTCTCTTTCACTCTCTCTTTGCCCCTCCTCTCTCTCTCTCTTCTTCTCTCTCATTCTCACTACCGCCCTCCTCCTCTCTCTCTCTCTCTCTTTCCTTTCTCCCCTCTTTCTCTCGCTCTTTCTCCTCCTCATCTCTCTCTTCTCTCTCTCTCTCTCTTTACCCCTCCTCCTTCTCTTCTCTCTCTGTCTTCTTTTCTCTCTTTTTGACTACCCCTTCCTCTCCCCCCTCTCTCTTTTGCCCCTCCTCCTCCTCCTCCTCCTCTCTGTCTTGTCTATTCTCTCTTTCTCATTACCCTCTCCTCTCTCTCCCTCTCTCCTCTCTCCCCTCTCTCCTCTCTCTCCTCTCTCTCCCTCTCCCTCCCTCTCTCCTCTCCTCTCTTTCTCCTCTCTCTCCCTCTCTCCTCTCTCCCTCTCTCCTCTTTCTTTCCTCTCTCCTCTCTCTCCCTCTCTCCCTCTCTCCTCTTTCTTTCCTCTCTCCTCTCTTTCTCCTCTCTCCTCTCTCCTCTCTCTCTCCTCCCTCTCTCCTCTCTCCTCTCTCTCTCCTCTCTCCTCTTTCTCTCCTCTCTCCTCTCTCTCCTCCCTCTCTCCTCTCTCCTCTCTCTCTCCTCTCTCTCCTCCCTCTCTCCTCTCTCCTCTCTCTCTCCTCTCTCCTCTCTCTCCTCTCTCCTCCTTCTCTCCTCTCCTCTCTTTCTCCTCTCTCTCCCTCTCTCCTCTCTCCCTCTCTCCTCTTTCTTTCCTCTCTCCTCTCTCTCCCTCTCTCCCTCTCTCCTCTTTCTTTCCTCTCTCCTCTCTTTCTCCTCTCTCCTCTCTCCTCTCTCTCTCCTCCCTCTCTCCTCTCTCCTCTTTCTCTCCTCTCTCCTCTCTCTCCTCCCTCTCTCCTCTCTCCTCTCTCTCTCCTCTCTCTCCTCCCTCTCTCCTCTCTCCTCTCTCTCTCCTCTCTCCTCTCTCTCCTCTCTCCTCTCTCTCTCCTCTCTCCTCTTTCTCTCCTCTCTCCTCTCTCTCCTCTCTCCTCCTTCTCTCCTCTCTTCTCTTTCTCCTCCCTCTCCAGATGTGTGGTTTGTGCACTGGGGCACGCGTTGTTCCCAAACCGCACACAGAGTCGAGTGGAGCACATGTACTTTTAAAACTTTCATATAAAACGTGATAATAGTTTTACATTTTCATGACTTTTGGGTCGGGGCCAAATCAAACGGCAGGTCGGCCTCCCCCCGTCACATGTGCCGCACACGTGGGGTCAAAAATAATAATAAATAATAATAATTTACTTAAGAAATCTGAGAAAGTTTAAATACAAAGCACTAAACGTTTACATTTTAACCAAATTTTGTGTATTTTTAAATGTTTTGTCCTTAAGTTACTCTTACTGTAGTGTAGTTTTCACAAATACTTTTTATTTTTACTTCAGTAATATCTTGGACCAATACTTTGTAGATCTAATAAATAAGTAATATTATTATTTTAAAGGTGCACTGTGTAACTTTTCTCATGCAGGGTCCTCCAGAAGCTTGTTGCCATGGAGCTGTCATTGCTTTGCCTGTAAGGTTTCACAGTATGGCATTAAACTCGTCTATGTTGCATTTATTCAATTAGAGGTCCTCAAAAACTACGAAAAACATGCATTCCTACCGTAAGCGAGCTCGCCTCTCCACAGATCTGACCTGTAACTTGGTCTGGAGGCATTGCGGGCCTGTGTCAGTGAAAAAAGATAAGTTTAATGCCATACTGTGGGACATTCTAGACAAAGCAATGATGTTATTGTTAACTCCACCAGAAAGTTACACAGTGCAGATTTAAATAGTCCTATTTCCACATTACTTTATATTTTAAAGAGCGTATGGACGGTTTTAACGATTCTCTAATCTGTACTTATTAAGTTGGTGGGATAAAATGTAATGTTGTAAATGTAAATTATAGTTTTACACAAATCAAAAAGCAGTTTGTGAAGAAAAGTTTAAAAATATGTTGAAAATTACAGGAATTAAAGTATTTTAGGCAGTCCCACACTGATGACATCACACCGGGAGAATTCTGTCCAAAAGTTCGACACAATTTACACAAGAAACACATTTTTCCTGATACATAAAAGATAATTTTTACAAAATAAAGGTGTTTTCTTCATAATTTATGTGAGATTAGAGGAGTTTTAACATGGTGTACAAAATGGTTGCTAGGTAACAGTAACAGAATCCCCCAGTGTGATGTCATGATTTACAACCAGGAAGTAAAAATCTTAACCTAAAAAATGGCCAAACTCAACTGTGCTTTAAAATTCAAGAAAACATTTGCACTTTTTGTGAAAAGGAGATTGAAAGTACCGATCATCTTTTTCCTTTTGTGCTACAATCCAGCCCTTTTGGTCTGAAATGCAACACTCGACACGTTCCATATTTCCTTATTAAATAGAGATGTTTTAATTTTTGGTTTACTAATTCAAAACAAAGTAAAGTTTCATTTTTAAAACTTTACTTGTTTTAAAAATGAACTTAATTTATACATTAAATCTCTGAAATATATAAATGCAAATGCACTTTTTATGTTATTTTATTATTGTTGTTATTTTATAATATAATGTGTTTATGTTCCTCATCCAGACATGTAACTGCTGACGACACACAGCCATGTTTGTTGTATCTTGTTTGCGCCCCCAGCTGTGTGTAATAAAAAAAAAAATAATAATAATAATAAAAAAATGGCCAAACTGGAAAATGAATGGTTTATTTATTTATTTATTTATTTATTTATTTATTTATTTATGTTTGTAGAATCTTAAATATAATGATCTTAAGTGTGTTTTCGTCAAATGAGGAATCCAACTTGTCATAGGAACTTTAATTACAATAATTTCGCATGGATTCATTTTACTTCACAAAAATCGGTCATCGGCGGGAATCGATCCCACGACGCAACTACGAACAGACTACATTTCCCCGAGAGCTCAAATCAAGCTGGACAACCAAAAAACTTCCCCGTACCACATTCGCTTGGCTTATTTGCCTTTAATACAAATTTAATGCAATGTAGACCTTAA
>CM057085.1:41422757-41572757 GCA_029959045.1 Taenioides sp. WSHXM2023
CAGAGCAGGTGTGGAGGACAGAGAGCAAGACCGGCCGCACGCCACTACACACGGCAGGTATGGGATCTAAACACAAACTCCACTCACAACCCCATTTCAAATAGAGCTGCGAGACTGGACAGCACCTGGAGGACTAAAGGACAGAGCGACGAGGTTATTTTGGTACATATATATCCATGTTTTTGTAAATCTATTTCCATTTAATCTGATAAATGTACATTTAGGCTTAAAATAAGCCAAGCAAACTGTGCTCCACTTAAACACTCTGTGCCCCTCTTTTGGACCCTCACCCACAGTTTGAGAACCCCTTCTTTAAGATAATTCCACTGGCTCTTTACAGAAAACTGCTTCAAAGTGAGGAAAGTGGGTAGGATTTTTAAACCTGGTTTTTCAAGTTCCTCACTGGAGTCACTTTCCTGTTTACAGCCTCTGCACATTTACCAAACCCGCGCTCCCGCACACCGGTATAAGTTTGTTACTGACAGTAGCGGCCGTAATGAAATGTGATCGCACTCGACGAGTGTCAGACCTCGAGTCCGAGACAAGACCGAATCCAAATGCGCTCGAGTCCGAGACGAGACCAAGACCGTGAAAAAAACCGAGGCCGGTCTCGAGTACTATGACACTAATGATTGGTCTAACAGGTCTAACTGTGTATCATTAAGACGTTGTTGATACGATTCATACCTCGATACATAGGCCACGATACGATACGCTTTTCAATACTTCAATGCACTTTCGATTCAACAGCATTCGATACGATATAATTCAAATCGATTTGAAATGGTTCAGTGAAAAACAAAGGCTAAATTATGGCTGTGATACTAAAAGTCTTTATGAAACCACCAAGTCTGTGCAAAGTTAAGATGAAAAACACCCATTTTACTCAAAACTGTCAAAATGTCAACACAACTGTAGCTCTTACACAAAATAATTTAGTAAAATACTCGATACACAACATATGAACACTTCAAACTCCAGCCCGGCAGAAACAGGGCAGTACTGGAACCTAAGTGTTTTTTACCAGAAAGCTGCAAATATACTTAGTTTGCACTGACATTGCCAATAAATAAATAAATAAATAGGAACAGTAGATAATGTTATTAAAACACCATATCCAGAGGGTCTTTAATATTAAAGAAAAATAATTAAACCCCTTTTTTTTATTGTGTTACAAACATACACATAATGGTCTTCTTGGTAATGTGCGTTTCTTTCCAGCTCTGCACGGTTGTGAAGAAGTGGTCAGAATACTGTTGGAAAGGTGAGTTAAAGGAACTGTCTGTACACTTTCAGTTTTAACAAAGTTTTTACAAACACATCTGACCCTGTGTCTCCAGATCCTTCACCTGCAGACAGAGACAGAGGGTTTAGGGAGTGACCGTTCAGCTCAGAGACATTTTACGTTTAAACACACTGGATTTCAGCTTTGAACCAGCAACCAACATGAGAGAGTCATGTGACGCTCATTCTGCGTTCTGATTGGATAAAGAACCAAAACACCAAATTAGAACAGAAATAAATAATCAGGTCCAGTGTTTTTGTAATTCAGAATAAACCAGTATTACTGTTAAAGTTATATTTGATTTGAACATGTTTACCTTGAAATTTAAAAAGCCAAAGACATTATTTAAAATCCTCTCGTGTTTCTTAGTTTTCTGTTTTCTTGGTTGCAGGTGTGAGTACAGGCCGGACCAGAGGGACAGCTGTGGGGTCACTCCGCTCATGGACGCTCTGAGAAATGGACACATCTCAGTGGCTAAACTTCTGTTAGAAAAGCACCAGGTAAAAACAAACTGCTGTACAAATATGGATGAGCAAATACCGAAAACATGTCCAACTGATACTAGGGGTGTGCAAAAATATCGTAATATCGTTATATCGTATCGTTTGATGTGATGATACGGTATCGATATCGACATTTTGGTCTATTTTACTAAATTATTTTGTTACAGCTGCAGAGGAAAGAAACTTATTTATGCGACACATTTGACATTTTCACAGTTTTGATGAGTAAAATGTTTGTGTTTCATATGAACTTTGCACAAGACGTGGTTTAACAAAGACTTAGTATGAGAGCCATGATTTAGCCATTATTTTTTATTGAACTGTATCAATTCAATTTAAAATATATTGTATTGAATAGAAAGTGAACTGTATCGAGATATGTATCGTATTGTTGCCTATGTATCGAGGTATGTTTTGTATCGGTAGTGTCGTAGTACACTGATCCCGTTTTTTTTATGGTCTTGGTCTCGTCTCGGCCTCAAGCACATTTGGACTCGGTCTTGTCTCGGTCTTGAAGGCGCTTGGACTCGGTCTTGTCTCGGACTTGAGTGCATTTGGACTCGGTCTTGTCTCGGTCTTGAAGGCGCTTGGACTCGGTCTCGTCTCGGCCTCAAGCACATTTGGACTCGGTCTTGTCTCGGTCTTGAAGGTGCTTGAACTCGGTCTTGTCTCGGACTTGAGTGCATTTGGACTCGGTCTTGTCTCGGTCTTGAAGGTGCTTGAACTCGGTCTTGTCTCGGACTTGAGTGCATTTGGACTCGGTCTTGTCTCGGTCTTGAAGGCGCTTGGACTCGGTCTTGTCTCGGACTCGAGGTCTGACACTCGACCAGTGGGATCATATTTCATTACGGCCGCTGCTGTCGGCAGTAAACTTGTACAGGTGTGCGGTACAACCTGGTACAACCTGTCCGTCAGCCTCACGTCAGCGCGCCGCTCCTCGCCTTTTCGCACTCTTTCTCCTCCCTGCGTACAGCGCACACAGGCTCCCTCCTCAGTGCGCGCTGATTAGAAGAGCAAGACGAAATGCGAAGCAAAAATGAATCCAAATTTATGTTCTAGTGTTGGCACAGCAGGCCTACAGCACAGAGCAGACCTGCCGCGACATGTGGTTGAAGTTTACCTAATAAATGTGACAAATACAGATGCAACAGAATGTAACTCCACTTAGGAACTTGAAAAAACAGGTTTAAAAATCTGCTACCCACCTACCCACTTTCTTCACTTTCTTCACAGTTTTCTGTAAAGTGCAGTGGAAGTTCTCTTAAAGAAGGGGTTCTCAAACTGTGGGTGAGGGTCCAAACGATGGGCACAGAGTGTTTAAGTGAAGTACGGTTTGCTTGGCTTATTTTAATCTTAAATTATCATTTATCTGATAAAATGGAGGTAGATTTATAAAAACATTGATATATATGTACCAAAATAACTGTAAAATACAAATAAAATAAATAAAAATTACAAAGATGGTCTTGATTTGGTATCGATGGGCCGTGGTCTTGGTCTTGTCTCGGTCTCGGCCTTTAAAGTCTTGGTCTTGTCCTGGTCTTGGGACCCTGTGGTCTCAGACAGGTCTTTGTCTTGACTACAACACTATGTATCGGCAACTTCTTAATGATACCCAGCCCTAACTGATACTGCCATCAACATTCCATGTGGGCATGATGCTAACTGTAGGCTCTACTCTGTCTGAAGCTCTGTTACTCAAGTTAGACTTTAATCTGAGTTTTGTTTTAACATTATAGTCACAGGCAGCTGCATTAGCCAACAGTTTTTTCACAATAGCGTCAGACCCATTATTCAGCCCCAAAGACGCGATTGTTGTCAGCTGAAAGAAGTTTAAACCGTAAAATTAATTTGACAATAATATAAATATTTGTGGAGCTGATCCCAAACAAAGAATTCACTTCACTGTCTGGAAAAAGTTGTGACGTTTACGCCGACGTCCGTTCCCTTTGGACACCACAGTTTTCTAATCCTGTTCCTCTTCCACAGGCGTGTCCTACAGCCGTGGACAGACTGGGAGCTCAGCCTCTCCACCAGGTGGCAGTAACGGGACAGAATGAAGCTTTAAGGTTTTTAGTGAAGGAGCTGAACGTGGATGTGAACGAGAGCGCCACCAGCCTCCAGCTCACGGCATTACACTACGCTGCTAAGGTTGGTCCCCCACAGTTTGACATGAATCAACATCGATTGAAAGACTAGTCACAAATTTAAAGCTGCACTAGGTAACTTTGGTGGTGGAAAGTCAGCTACATGCTTGTCTCCATGGAGCTGTCATTGCTTTGTCTGGAATATCCCGCATTATGGCATTAGTTATCTACCATTTCGTTGTGTTTTTTTATTGCTCAAAAACACCTTGAGAAGCACTCGCTGTGAGCAGGGTCGCCTCTCCGCAGAACTGACCTTGACTCCGTGACACTTCCAGCTCATCTCCATGGAGATAGATATGTTTAATGCCATACTGTGCAGCATTCAACACAAACGAATAACATCTCAATAGAACCAGAAAAGGTGTGTAATGCACCTTTAGGATTAAAAATAGATTTACTGTTTGTGCTGAATGTTTAAACAAGTATTAGTATTGATCCTAAAAAGCTGTGTTGATGCATTTCTATAAAAAAAAGTCAAATATAACCACTAATTAACTGCTAATTATATTTTTTACTGTTGTTTGTCGTCAGGAAGGCCATGTCTCCACTATATTAACACTTCAAGAGTTAAGAGCGGATCTCCAAAAACAAGACGCAAAGGGAAGAACTGGTGAGATTTTTCAAAGATTAATCCGTGATACTTAAAAATACAATGCCAAAAGCTGGTACCAAAAATGTTATATATTTATATATATATATTATTATTATTATTATTATTATTATTATTATTATTATTATTATTATTATTATTATTATGTTATTATTTATTTTAATTTATAGTATATTGCCTTACACTAAATAGAATTTAAAGGTGCATTGTGTAATTTATCTGGTGGAGGGTTCGTCAACAACTCACCTTTATGTAACAGATAATACTCCCTACAACTGTACAACAACTCGCCCTTATGTAACGGATAACCCTACGTCCTGTCGATCATATCACTGTTGCACTGTTGTCTTTTTTGTCTTTTGTATACAGCTGAGATTTGATTATTTTTCTATTTTATTTTGACTCGTACATTTACATTTATATAGTTATGCCTTATTGGACACCTGTCTCCTGCTCTTTTTTGCTACTTATTTAGAATTTATTATTACCATTTATATTTTTTACTCTTTGTTATTTTATTAATTGTGATTTGTGAGCTGCTCTGTCCAAATAATTTCCCTTGTGGATCAATAAAGTTTGTCTAAGTCTAAGTCAAACGCTTTTCCCCATGGAGATGTTATTGCTTTGTCTGGAATGTTCCACAGTATGGCATTAAACCTTTCTACCTTTCTATCTTCATGGAGACCAAACCAGACCAAGTTCCAGGTCAGATCTGTGGAGAGGCGACCCCGCTCACAGTCAGAATGTCTGTTTTTCTAGGTATTTTTGAGCTACAAAACCACCTGTAATTGAATAAATGTAAAGTAGAGCTGTTTAATGTCACACTGTGGAACATTCCAGGCAGCGCAATGACGTATCCATGGAAACAAGCAGGTGACAGACCCAAAACCAAAAAGTTACACCCTCTGACTCTAAATGAAGTAGTTTTCTGTTTTATATTTCTTTTAATAACTGTGTATTTTACCCACAGAATAGTATTAGTCCATTCCCTCCAAATGAAGTTTGAACTGGTAGATTCAGACTTTTACAAATGAATATATGATAAAGTACATAATAATAAGACAGGTTAGACTACATTTTCTTCTAAAATATAGTTAACATCAGTAGATCCGCGTTTTTACTACAAATTATACGTTGGACATTTAGACAAGTTTTATCAAGGGCCAAAACTTCATCCTAATTACACAATAGTTATGATTTGACTAACAAAGATAAATGACAACACCGTTATTTAGTTACATTAAGGTTTAAACTGTCAGAAAAATGCCTTCTTTGTGCGTAAACGCTGAACTCAGCACTACTTTCTGTGTTTTTGTAACTTTCTTCTTCTTTTTTTGCACAAACTGCCGCTTAACTGATGTAAAACTATGATGCATTTTTACCTCACCAAACCAAGTCAGAATCAGAACAAATATTGAATCTGTCAAATGATCTTTAATTTATTTATTCCTCTGCGTTAGCTCTTCACATGGCGTCCATTGGTCAACACGCTGAAGCAGTGACCGCTCTGCTCCAGCTCGGACTGAAAAACTCTCCAGATTCAGCGGGAACAACTCCACGAGAAATCGCAAAGAAACCGGCCGTGGTCCAGGCGTTTCACACGGGATTATCCGAGACTTCGTAACAAAGACTTTATTATGTCTGAAAGATGCGATAGTTTTATCATTTTGGGTTTGATCAGCAGAACAAATACAATGTCTGTTATTAAAATATTTCTAATCGCAGAGATCTAGTCACTGAGCAACGGCAAAAGTGTTGTAACCAATAAAAAAGTCCAGATTTGTGGCTCATTTTATTGTTTTCCTTTAAAATAGTTTAGTTAAGACAGTGGATATAAGGTCGCCTGGGAGGAGCTCTAGTCCTGCTCTAGTCTGGGTTTAGTTCCTGGTTTATTCCCAGTTTTTATGTATGTGTGTGTCCAATTACTTTTCACTTGTCACCACTTATGTATTTACTCAGGACATAAATAATAACCACAAGTTGCCTCGATATTTTTCACATCTTCAAATTTTCTGAGCGTGCTACCTTGAATACAGGACAATAGAGGATTACAAAATGAGGATGACCAGGTTTTCAAAATCAAAAACTGGGACACCCTCAGTTTGGGATGGTTAGTAACAATAAAACTGTTTAAATAGTGCGTAAATATGGAAAATTGTTATGCACTCAGTCAGTGTATGAGCTGAGAAACTTCAGTCAGTGCAACTTAGTATTTTTGGTTTGTATTCTGGCCATTTTCAAGCACAATTTTCTGTATTTTGGCTAAAAAAAAAAGACTGTAATGCCCTCTTTACTGTTGTTGGTTGGCGAAACAAATAACAATTGACTCTTTACTATGATAGTCCTGGTTTAGACCTGGTTTAGACCTGATGTAGTCCTGGTTTTGTTTTAGTTTAGTCATGGTTTAGATTAAATTGCTCAAAAACAGGGACATGTGGGACATTTCTAACTGGAACTATGGTAACCAGATGTCCCAATTTACCCGGGACAGTCCCAGTTTTGAGCCCTGTGTCCCCTGTCCCAGCGGATTTATCCAAAACCAGTGATTTGTCCCAGTTTTATACAAGAAATGTCCCAAGTGTCCCTATTTTTGACAAATTTAATCTAAACCATGACTAAACTAAGACTAAACCAGGACTAAAACAGGATTATCACAGGTTTTGACTAATCAGATCCTTGCCAACAGTAAAGAGGAGCATAAATTGTCATTTGTTTAGCCAAAATACAGAAAACCGTGTTTGCAAATGACCATAAAGCACAGTTTTTCACAGTTTTATTTATACCAACCATCCCAACCGTGGTGTGTCCGAGTTTTGAATTTAGAAAATCTGGTCACTCTAGTGTTACTGTATATGTCAAACAAGCTCTGTGCGTGAACATGAATGTCCCCTTGTGGACAATAAAAAGGCTAAAAGTCTAAAGCCTATCCCAACCCGGATGTGTCCCAGTTTTGAATTTTGAAAATCCTGTCACCCAAACTGGAACAAATCAGTGGTTTTGTATAAATCTTCTGGGACAGGGGACACAGGGCTCAGAAATGGGACTGTCCCGGGTCAATAGGGAGGTTTATTCACAATATAAAACTAGGGTAACCAGATTTTCAGAATCAAAAACTGGGACTCCCCCGGTTTGTGGTGGTTGGTAATAATAATAAAATTGTGAAATGAGTGCGTAATTAAGAAAATTGTTCTGCACTTGGCCCATTCATGACTTATTCAGGACTAACATGTGAGTCAGTATAGTCTAGACTAGAGTGACCAGACGTCCCTATTTACCCGGGACAGTCCCAGTTTTGAGTCCTGTGTCCCATGTCCCAGCAGATTTATACAAAACCACTGATTTGTCCCACTTTTATACAAGAAATGTTTCTGTTTTTGACCAATCTGATCCCTGCCAACAGTAAAGAGAGGCCAAAACTGTCATCTGTTTAAGAAAAATACAGAAAAGCTGCTTGAAAACGACCAAAACACAAAGAAAATGCGACTTTACTGACTTGCACTTTAGTTATGAATGGGCTGAGTGCAGAACAATTCTCCTTTATTATGCGCTAAAATCTGATCATCCCAATATAGTCACATTTTATTTGTGTTTTGGTCATTTTTAAGCAGCTTTTCTGTAATTTACTTAAACAAATCATAATGAATGCCTCTCTTTACTGTTGGCAGGGGTCAAATTGGTCAAAAATAGGGACACCGGGGACATTTCTTGTGTAAAACTGGGACAAATCACTGGTTTTGGATAAATCTGCTGGGACAGGGGACACAGGGCTCCAATCTGGGACTGTCCCGGGTAAATAGGTACATCTGGTCACACTATATAAAAGAAAATAAAACTTTGATGGTAAGGGAACGCTGTTGTAACATGTTTAAAGTTGATTTTGCATAATATGTCCCCTTTAAATGTCTGATCAAACGCGGTGCAGCGGTGAGTGACAGCACGAAGCCCCGCCCTGCTCGGCTCTCGCTCGGCTCCTGCTCGGCTCCCGCTCGGCTCCTCGGCCCTTCATTCACCCTCAGCGCTCCGCATTCTGCCTCTTTCCTCCAAACCTCCTCCTCAAACTTACCCCGACAGCCTCCAAAATGAATGAAGAGTACGACGTGATTGTCCTGGGCACCGGGCTCACGGTAAGAGACGCCCGAAAAGAGTCGATCTGAGGCGGGGAAGTGAAGCGCAACCTGTTGGTACCAGCGCGCTCCTCCTGGGCCTCAACCGCGGAGGCTAAGTAGCTAGCTTAGCATTAGCCGTTAGCCACTTTTCCCATAGCGGATAATAGAAACTGTTAGCATTATTAGCTTCTCTAAACATTTCCACAAACTCACGCCCTTTCGTTTTAATTAACCCGTGAACGTTCCAGTCTGTCATTACGTAATAAACCACGATTATTCCACGTCGTTGAAGTAATTAAACAAGTAATTTTAAACGCTGGTGACATATTTTTCATTCTTGTCCTGCGGCAAATAAAGATTAAACACGATTAGCCTTAGCCGACCTAAGTATGCAGCCGGCCGCACTGTACCAACCTCACTCATTTTGTTTTAGCGTGTGTTTATTTCATTTCCAACAATATCCTGAGGCTAAAACTGTGTCTTAACCTTTTGGAGAGACGTGTAAGTGGAAACTGGGTGGAACTTGCAAACTTTGAGATTCTTCCTGTGACGATTCGTAGGAAATGATGCCTCAAAACATCGAAGATCGTAGTTGTTTTTGTGTAGATCTTTGTTACTGATTAAGCTTATCATTCTTGTAAACGTGTTTTAGTGAGGCGAGTTGCATAATGAAAATTAAATGTCAAACTGTACGTAGCCTTCAATGTCCGGGTTAGGGTTAGGGTTATTCGAGCAATCTTGTCTTTACTGTGTAGTTGTATTTCGATAATCGTAATCGTTATCTCGACTATACAGACTCTGGATTATAAAGACAGTGGCTTTATTCAAGTGGTAGTATGGAACTTTTTGGAAGTTAAAGTCATACTTAGGAACATGGATTTGGTGAAAATTGTGGTGGCACAACGTTCTTTTGTTTGAATAATTTAGTTTAATTCAATTTGTGGAGTATAAATGTCACTTACTGCTGATATTAAACCTCTTTAAGATGTAATTTGTGAACGGCGTAGTCTCTGAAGAGGTTTTGGAGTCATCCATGCACTTTTTTCTACTGATTAGTTGTGTAAATGGGTCTAAAATAGAAGTGTATAAGTATCCCAGGCCTTATTTTGGCATTTTAGTGCGTATTTGTTAAAAATCAGACTTTTGGGTCAGAAGCCATGTCTGTACCGGCCTCTTTAGGATCAACTATGGTCAGTACATTTCTGGGTTGGACTAACGGCCGCCAATGAGTCAGATGCTGTTCAGAGGTTATTACATAATAATAATAATAATAATAATAATAATAATAATAATAATGCATCAGTTTTATATAGCGCTTTTCTGGACACTCAAAGAAGCTTTACACATCATTCACTCCATACCCTGTGGTGGTGAGCTACTACTGTAGCCACAGCTGCCCTGGGGCAGACTGGCGGAAGTGAGGCTGCCAATCTGCGCCATAGGCCCCTCCGACCACCACCATCACTCACGCACACACACACCACTTTCATACTAGGAAATGTGAGTGAAGTGCCTTGCCTAAGGACACAATGACAGTTTTTGCGACTGGCGCCCCCCTGTGGAATCTGATTTTCCCAGCGTTTCCCATCCGAGTCCTAACCAGGTCCGGACCTGCTGAGCTTCTGAGATCTGACGGGATCAGGCTTTGACAAGCCGGTATGGCCACATAACATACGTGACGAGCATAGCCCCAGCCGGTCTACGGGCGGGACGTGAGGAGCCCCTCTCAGCCACGCCCCCACCTGGCACCGCTGGGCACTGCGATGTCCCGCCGTGTCTGGAGAAAGGGGAAACGGCGTGATCCGAGCACAAATGTCCGCTCTGTTTCAAAGTCTGGAGCGCACCGGTCCGCGCCGTGTGGGATTGTTGTGCCTGTTGGTTGGCTGTCAATCATCACTCCAGAGCCCGCCCCACACCTGCTTCCTCCAACCCGCCGGGCACCGCCCACTCTGGAGGATTTTTCAGTAAAGCTTTGGGAGGGTGTTTAATGGCTCTTTAACAGCACGATTCTGTACAAGGCTCCGCCCACAAGCCTACGTCACCCATGCTCCCGCGCAGGGTACAAAACAATAAACTAATGCGGTGTGCAGTTTCATTAGCGGGACTCGCGCTGATTGGTGGAGTGACTTAGTGCAGAGAGCAAAGGGAGGGGAGTCTCAGAGCATCAAAAATGAAAGTGAAACAATAGAGCATTTTCAAAACTATAAAAGGTAATATGGTGCTCTAAATATGTTATGTGTTACAGTTAATACCACATAGATACCAAACACTTCCTCTTTAGAGTTAGACTTAGACAAACTTTATTGATCCACAAGGGAAATTATTTGGACACAGCAGCTCAGACATCACAATATAATATAATAACAGAGAGTAACAAAAATAGATGGTGTACCAAAAAGAGCAAGAGACACGTGTCAAATGAGACATAATTATAAAAATAAATGTATATGTACAAGTCAAAATAAAATTTAAATTTATCCCGTCAACTACTAAAATAATCATTAGTTGTAGCCGTGTTTTTGTAGTAAAGGTGTTAAATTTCTCTACCTCTCAACACAGTTCTCTACCGTGTAAAAGGAAGTATAATTGTGACCTAGGCTGGGCTGTGTTTAATCTGTTTATTTTTACAAGAGCAGGCAGAGTGACATCAGTGCAGTAGAGCAGTAGTGACTAAATGAACGAGTATTTACGTGTCATGTGTCCAGCCTGTGTGTGTGTATGGCCCTAACACTGTATGCCTTCTGTCTTTTACTCAATGGACCGTTTGATGGCTTCTCAGTTGACCCAAATCTCTATTAGTCAAATTAATTTATTGTGATTTGAAAGATTTTCCATGAACCAAAGCTGAAAGGAGAAAGTATGAGGAGTTAGCGGGAGTTTTGGGAATGAAATGTGTCTTTATTCTGCCTTTTTACAAACAATTATACAATTTAGTTTTGGAATTTTTGCGTCTGTCACGTTTCCTTTTAAAGTGACTAATTGTTTCACAGGAATAGTCTTTCTTTAGTCGTTTACAGCCCTATATGGGACTAGTTTTTTAATTTATGGATGTTTATTTAACCAGGGTACTCCCACTGAGAATCTTTTTCATGTGAATCCTGACCCTGATGCTATTGTACATATTTTTGACAGAAAACATCCAGTTCCACCTTGTGATGTCATGTGGTAATACAGGAAGGGCTCCACTGTGTTTTTGAACTCCATACAGCTTCACTAGAATCATTTGGATGATTTCAGTCCCAGAATAACCCATCTCTACTGAACTAAAAGTAAAAAGGAGCTGTTAACTTAAACTACCCCTACATAACATCACAAGGTGGAACAGAGCGTTTTGAGCTTTGGAGATGTAGACAGACTAATGATAAATGTGTGAATGAAACAAAACAACTCAATTTTTTAATTATGTAAAAACATAGTAAAGTTTTAAAAGTATTGTGTGTCCAGTTTTAGTGAATATACGGTACAGAGGAGGGTGAGGTTTGAGTTGCTACGAAAGAGTAGGGCAAGAGGAAGACCAAAGAGGAAATTAAATTAAATGATGTGAGAGCAGAGGATGCAGAGGAGAGGGTCAGATGGTACATGTTTTTAGTGGAAGGGAAACCTACGCAGGCACAGGGAGAATATGCAAACTCCACATAGAAAGGCTTGGCCCCAGAATCAAACCCAGGACCTTCTTGCTGTGAGGCGAAAGTGCTAACCGCTCTGCCAACGTCACGATAATTACTACATCAACGTACTTTTTAATGCATGAAAGCTGGAACAGTTTATTTTGTGGCTCAGTATTTATCTTGTGTACAATTTCTTTTCAGTAGTTGGAAGATTTTTGCCTTTTTTCTGTAATAAGGTCAGATTTGAGCTGTAGAGGGGACAATACATAACTTCTATGGCTAAATATTATCGGTTCATGTTATTAGGTGGTAAGAGTTTGTGTTTTCATACCTGACAGTTTAGTTTTGACTGCTCACTATCAGTCTTGATAAAGATTTATTATGGGACGACAACAACAGAAAAGAGAAGTGAGTGAGTTAAAGGTCCGTATTACGCTATTTTCTGATCTATGTTCTGATGTAGTTTCCTCATCACAAACAGACCTGGAGTTGTGTACATAGTAAAGTTTTTAAAGTATTATGTACTCATTTTTAGTGATTATATGGGGCAGAGGAGGGTGAGGTTTGAGTTGCGAGGAAAGGAGAGGGTAAGAGGAAGACCAAAGAGGAAATTAAATTAAATGATGTGAGAGCAGAGGATGAAGAGGGTCAGAAGGAGCTGAGTAGAGGATGAAGAGGGTCAGAAGGAGCAGAGGAGAGGGTCAGAAGGAGCAGAGGAGAGGGTCAGAAGGAGCAGAGGAGAGGGTCAGAAGGAGCGGAGGAGAGGGTCAGCAGGAGCGGAGGAGAGGGTCAGAAGGAGCGGAGGAGAGGGTCAGAAGGAGCGGAGGAGAGGGTCAGAAGGAGCAGAGGAGAGGGTCAGACGGAGCAGAGGAGAGGGTCAGACGGAGCAGAGGAGAGGGTCAGAAGGAGCAGAGGGTCAGAAGGAGCAGAGGGTCAGAAGGAGCAGAGGAGAGGGTCAGAAGGAGCAGAGGAGAGGGTCCGACGGAGCAGAGGAGAGGGTCCGACGGAGCAGAGGAGAGGGTCCGACGGAGCAGAGGAGAGGGTCAGAAGGAGCAGAGGAGAGGGTCAGAAGGAGCAGAGGAGAGGGTCCGACGGAGCAGAGGAGAGGGTCAGACACAGGAAGAACATGCAAACTGCACAGAAAAGCACCAGTTTCTCTGGGTATCAAACCTGTTACCTTGTTGGTGTACCACATTCCCCTGTTCTGTGTGTCTCCTCTCCTCACTGTGATCATGTGACCTTCCTTCTGCTGCGTGATTATGAAGTCGTTAAGTGTTAAAAATTAAAGGGGACTTTGCCTCAGCTGGTTTATATAGACTCCATTAAACTCCTGTGCTTCCCCTGTCAGCAAAAAACCCCAAAATGATAAGAGACGAGACAGAAAACGTCCAAAAACATCTCACCATTTTAAAGAGCCTATGGCAGGTTGGACTGCTCATTTTACTAAACCACAGCTAAAATCATTATATTACGATTTCTGCAAAAATATTCACACTTGTTTTCCCAATTTGGCCATTTTTTAGGTTTAAAATATTACGTCCTGGTTGCAAATCGTGACATCACACTGGGGCATCTATAACAGTTACCTAGAAATGGCACACCCAGAAATTTTGATCTGACAAATAAAATTATAAGAAAACACCTTTATTTTGATTAAATTGTGTCAGAAGTATCAGAAAAATCTGGTTATTCTGTAATCTGTAAATTGTGACAAATTTTTGAGCAGAATTCTCCCAACGTGATGTGAAGTGTGTTTAAAACTCACTACTTCCTGTAATTTTCAACATTTTTTCAGCTTTTCTTCACTAATTGATTCTTTTATTGGTGTAAAACTAACACATTTTACAGGCTTTTTATGTCACATTTAAAGTCACTGTGACAGATTGGACCACACATTTTACTAAAACACAGTTAACACCTTTATATTTAAGATTTTACTACTTTTCACATTTTCTTTCCCAGTTTGGCCTTTTTTTAGGATTCAAATTTTACTTCTTGGTTGGAAATCATGACTTTACTGTTACTTTGCAACCATGAGCAGGCCAAAACTCCCCTAATGTACACAGAGATTATTATTTGGCAAATAAAAATGCAAGAAAATGCTTTTATTTTGTTTAAATCATGTTTAAAGTGTCAGAAAAAAAAGTTTTTTAAGTATAAATTGTGCCTCAGTGTGGGACTCTCAAAAATAGAACTTCCTGTAATTTTCAACATATTTTTCAACTTTTCTTCACAAACTGCTTCTTGGTTGGTGTAAAACTATAATATTCTATATATTTACAACAGGTATTATAGCACCAAATTAAGTAGAAATTAAAGAATCACCAAAACCTTTCATGCGCTCTTTAATCAGCAAAACTTTACTCAAACTCTTTATTGAAATGAATGAATGAAATGAGCATAAACGGAAGTGCCTCCACAAGAGGGCGCTGTTCAGGAGCGTTACAGACAAAAGTGGGCGGGGCCTAATAAGGTTAATAAGAACAATTACATAATTTTATTAACAGAAATAACTGTACCATAGTAATAATAATAGCAAATGTAAATATAAATACGCAAATTAGCATCAAAACATTTACACAACAATTAAATACCAACGGACTTTAACTGGTTATTATAATTTACAAAAACACCCACACAGACTTGAATAAAGGGAATGAACTGAAGCTACAGCAGATGGAAGGAAGAAGTTAAATATCTTCTATGAAACATTAGATATAAACGTAGTATTTTAGTGTACTTCTAATCTGGTATTTATTTAAAATGTTTTTTGTTTTTTTTTAAATAAGGGATATTTTAGAATACTTTTTTTTTTTTTTTTTTACAACAAGGGACATTTTTTTCCTCATCACAAACGTACCTGGAGTTTCGTTTCTTTCACACATGCTTAACACATAATGTAACACGTATTTAGGCGGTGGTCTTCTCTCAAACTGAAAACACTTTGTTCCACCTTGTGATGTCATGTGGTAATACAGGAAGTGCTCCACTGTTTTTTTTGGTTTTTTTTTACTCCATACACCTTCACTAGAAACATTTGGATTATTTCAAGCTTTGTGTTGACAGTAGCTCAAAGTGAGTCTAGGTCTCTCCCACAGATGAATGCTGTCTTTGTGTCCTTGGGCAAGACACTTAACCCACCTCGCCCTAGTGTCGTCGTACACTGGTGTATGAATGTGTGTGTGAATAGGTCAGTGGTTCCTTGATGCAAAGAGCTTTGAGTGTCTTGAAGGTGGAAAAGTGCTGTATAAAAATGTGACTATTTACCATTACTACTGAACTAAAGGTGGAATGTTATAACACGATTTAAAGTTCACAAGAGTCAGTTTAGCGAAATATAGGACCTGTTAATTCAAAGTGCTTCACAGAATAAAATTAAAGTCTATTATCTTTAGTTTCTCACCATCTCAGCCCTTTCAGCAGCTCCTCTGTGTTTCCCTGTTTGAACAGTAAATTGGCCCTCTGTACCACAGTCCTGATCCAGATCTGAGGCCCGTAATTACCCAAACGAAGGCTCACGTCAGTTAATGCGGTTGCTAAGACGTGCAGTGAATAAAGTGCTGAACGATTTGGGAAAAAATAATTGTGATTTTCCTGACAAGCATTGTGATTGTGATTTAAAGCCGATTTGTGTAACGCCGTCAGATGCCTTTTTTACACGTAGATGTTATTGCTTTGTCTGGGATGTTCCACAGTATGGCATTAAACCTTTCTAACTTCGTGGAGACCAAACCAGACCAAGTTATAGGTCAGATCTGTGGAGAGGCGACCCCGCTCACAGTCAGAATGTCTGTTTTTCTAGGTATTTTAGAGCTATAAAACCACCTGTAATTGAATAAATATAAGGTAGAGCTGTTTAAAGTCACACTGTGGAGGTAATTATGGTACTTCCAAAAGTTGCTAATTGTCTCCATTTCTAATTGCGATTTCAATTCAATTATGATTAATCTTTTAACCTTGTAGTGATTGTAATTTCAGTTGGCTGTAGATGATTTTTTAGTGCCTTAAAAAATTGAAAAACAGAATTGGTCTGTTTTAACTCGTTTGCAGTAGTCCAGAGTTATTCCAGACAAAAGCGGAGTTGTGCCACGTTTATCTTAACAACTAGAAAGCTAACAGAACACATCATCGTTACTTCCTGGTTTACAGACGATCCAAGCCTTGTAATAGGCTCTGTTCACGCTTACCGGAAGACGTTTGTAAACATGCGGACTTCCGTTGTCATTACCAGCATTTTTATTTTATTTTTTTATTAAGTTAGATAAATTATAACACACAAATTAATCGGCTATTTATAAAAGGAAAAAAGAATACAATGACATCTAGATGAAGAAACCCGGGATAGTTTCTCAGTTTTCCAGATTTTGTCAGAGTTCCTGTCGCCAACAGAGCCCAACGGAAGTCGCCATCCGCATGTTTCCGAAGCGTCTTCCGGTTTTGTGACATAAATGTGAATAGAGCCCATTCCAGACTAAGGGTGTGCAAAAATATCAATGTTAATATATCGTATCGTTTAATGTGATGGTACAGTATCGATATCGGGGACTGCTGTATCGATATATCACCAAGAGTATTTTTTGGTATATTTGGGAGTTTCCTTCCTCTAAACAAGTAACACATTTGACATTTTCACTGTTTTAATGATTAAAATGGGTGTGTTACATATTCACTTTGCACAAGAAGTGGTTTTACAAAGACTTTTAGCATCACAGCCATGATTTAGCCTTTATTTTTTATTAAACCGTATTGAATTGATTTGAAATGTATCGTATCAAATCGAAAGTGCACTGTATCGACAAATGTATCGTATCGTGGGCCATGTATCGAGGTATGTACCATATCGGCAACTTTTTAATGATACCCTGCCCTATTCCAGACAAAAGCGGCACCACGGTTATCCTAACTACAAATAGTATGCTAACAGAACACATCAGCGTTACTTCCTGGTTTACAGACGATCCAAACGCTTTACAATTGGGATTAAAATTGGACCTCTGTGTACTGCGTTTTACAATACATCTGTACTGGGACAAACATTTTTACTTTTCTACTTTTACTTTCCTGGTTTTATTTGATATGAAAAAGTCTCTCTGTGTTTGCGTCTGCGTTTGCTCGTGTAAAGTCTGTTCCTCTGTTGGATGCAGCTGCAGTAAAACCAGTTTCTAAGTCCACATGTCACATGAGTTATAATCGTATTAAAGACTTTTGGCTCTGAGGGAGTTTTATCACATTTTTGCTCAAATGTTCAACTCAGAATGTTTAAAAAAGACAATTCAGGGCGGGGGCGGTACTGACCAAGCCTGTAAGATCAATCAAAATCAAATGAAAATTACAGTTTAACCTGACTCAGTTGGCAAATCTCTTCATTTCTGTCCTGTAAACTTAACTTTTTTCGTATCGATACCTGTGAAAATTGAGGATCTAGTTTCAATACTAGTTTTTCTATCGATTGGTATCTGATTTTCAATACTTTTGACCGCCCTGACTCAGAGACACTGAAGGATGGGTCAAATGCAGAGGACACATATGGGGACATTAATGTGAACTTAACCTTAAAGGGCCCATTTTACGCTAATGTCGTTTCCTCATCACAAACAGACCTGGGGTTGTTTTGTTTCTTTCACATGTTTAACACACAAACCCTGCAGATTTAGGCTGAGTTCTTCTCTCAAACAGAAAAAATTCTGTTCCACCTTGTGATGTCATGTGGTAATACAGGAAATGCTCCACTGTGATTTTAAACTCCACACACCTTCACTAGAATCATTTGGATCATTTCAGCCTTGGAATTGCAAATCTCTACTGAACTAAATGGAGCTGTTCACTTGAAAACTACCTCTTCATGACATCACAAGGTGGAACATAGCGTTTTGAGCTTTGGAGATGTAAACAGACTAATAATAAAATGTTACTCAAACATTTAAACGAAACAAAACACAACTCCAGGTCTGTTTTTGATGAGGAAACGACATTAGAACACGACTTAAAGCTCACAAGAGTCAAATGTGTGTAATATAGGACCTTTAACTGTGCTGATAAATAGTTTAAAAAGTTTAAAGTGTATTGTTTTTTCTTCAGGAGTGTATTCTCTCTGGCATCATGTCGGTGAAGGGGAAGAAGGTGCTTCACATGGACCGAAACTCGTACTACGGAGGAGAGAGCGCCTCCCTCACACCACTGGACGAGGTGAGGAACTGCAGCGAATACGTCCCAATGACAGTATTATCTGGGCGATTTGGAGTCAGTGTAAAGATTTATAGAGACATAACAATAATCAATCAATCAATTATCGTGATATTGTCCCGTCAGTTCTCAGAATTATATCGTAGGCTGTCATATTGAATTATACTTATTACTTCTTTGCTTTAATCCATTGTTTTATTGCAGTAACA
Source organism: Taenioides sp. WSHXM2023 (assembly GCA_029959045.1). Taxonomy (NCBI): domain Eukaryota; kingdom Metazoa; phylum Chordata; class Actinopteri; order Gobiiformes; family Gobiidae; genus Taenioides; species Taenioides sp. WSHXM2023. The sequence continues at coordinate 41,441,409 of CM057085.1, forward strand.
GCTAAAAAACAAAGGACAATAAACAGACCGTGAGCTTTAGTTCCATTTCAATGCAGAAAACGTAAAGAAATAACTGTTATAAATGTTCTAGCTCAATTCTTTGGACTGTAACACTAATACAGCCCCAAATGGTTGTGAAGGGATTTTAAAAGGAAACATTAGCATTTCTTCAATTCTGTTTGCTTCTCTTCTCCACAATATTGTAATAATTATCATATCGAGAAATATTGTAATTATATCGTACCCATTTTAGTAGTCAGGCTGTCAGTATTGTGCGCCAGTAAAAGTTCAGTTCAATTTATTTGTCATTTGCCGTATAAAAAACACAGAAGCTCAGGGTGCACTGCATTCATAAACCCATTTACACAGACAAATTAAAACATAATAAAAATATAAACACAAGTCAAAGACACCATTAAAACATCTAGTAAAAGACGGTGGTGGAAGCTAACGAAGTACAAAAGTACAATTTTTAGATATCTGTACTTTACTTATTTCAGTTTTATAGTGGATACTTTTTACTTCACTACATTTGAGAGCAGGTATCTGTACTTTCTACTCCACTACATTTTAGAGCTGGACTGAAAAGTAAAAAATACTTTTCTTTATGGTTTGAGACCTGCTGAAATGGTTGTGACTTATTTTTAGCACATTTAATTTGAGTTAACGTCCCAACTTTGAGCAAACCAAACACAAAAACACAAAAACAGTGAGAAAATTTAAGAAATCAGTTGAATCACTTAAAATCTGCTGAATTCTTTCATTTCATCCTTTTTAATTGTTCTAAAAATCTTTACTTTTTACTCTTTAAGTACATTTTTAAACAGGTACTTCAGTAGTTTTACACAAGTACACTGACAGTCAATAAAAACTTTGAGGGACAAAATTGACAAATACTTGTTATTTCCCTAACACAAAGCTACTTTCATATGAACAGACAACAACAATATCATATCAGTAAAAAAATGAATAAAGGAATAGGTGTCCAAAAGCATTTTTTTTCACCAAAATAAACCAGAATATATGGCGACTGCCAAATACAGTTTTGCACCAGATCAGTAACGGGTGTGACCTCCGTTGGCGTTTACACAGGCGGTGATGCGCTGACGCATGCTCCTCACAAGGCGTCGAATGTTGTCCTGAGGGATCTGGAGCCACTCCTCCTGCAGTGCCTGGATCAGCTGTTGCCTGTTCTGAGGCTGGGGGACCCGATTGGCTACCTGCCCACCAAGTTGATCCCAGAGGTGCACTGGAATGATATTGGTGGCCTTTTTGGTTCCCATATATAGGCTTTCCATGTCACTCCTCAAATTGAACAGATTCATTGTGCTTATTGCTCAACTGGCATGTGGTCGAACTTTTGTGAAATAATCCCCAGATGTGCAGTGACGCATGACCAAGCAAAAACTCATCAATTGTAATTATGCTCATACATTACGGAAACAAAAAAGCCAAATGGATTATACCTCTGTCTCATATTTACCCAGAAAATACAAACTTGTCCCCTCAAAGTTTTTATTGACTGTCAGTGTAGATTTTTTTCATGTGATACTTTTACTTGAGTATTCTTTCGTTTCTGTTCTTAAGTACATTTTACAGTGGATACTTTTACTGCACTACATTTGAGAGCAGGTATCTGTACGTTTTACTCCACTACATATTAGAAAAGGACCAAAAAGTAAAGTATTTTTCATTATGTTTTGAGACCTGCTGAAATGGCTCAGACTTGTGTTTTAGCTCATTTAATTTGAGTTGGCATTCCAACTTTTAGCAAATCAAACACACAAAAACGGCCAGAAAAATTAAATCAGTTGAATCACTTAAAATCAGTTTTACTCTTAAAGTGAACGGGTACTTCAATAGTTTCACTTTAGTAGATTTTTTCATGTGATACTTTTACTTGAGTATCTGTACTTTTACTTAAAGTTAAGTACATCCTCCAGCACTGGGCAAAGATAAAGTAAATATATAAACACATAAATTCAAAGTACCTGCTGTATCAGGTGAATAGAACAAAGATTAGTCAGAATCGTGGCTCTGATGTCGTCACCTCTGCTCTAGGGCAATGACTTTATTTAGAACTTTATTGTAAACGCGAGACAAAAACAATACAGACTTTTCTTTAAAATGTAAATGTCTTTCTTCAATCCACTTTATTTATACAGCACATTTTATAAACATGACAGTTTCCAAAGTGCTGCACAGAGAAATTAAAACAGAATAAATCCTAAATAAAAGTATAGAATACATAAAGCTAAAAATGGTTAAAATAAAATAAAATAAAAGATACAGAGGACCACACTACTCAGGTGGTGTTAAAAGCCGGAGAATAAAAGACGAAATCAGCCTTTGGCCACAGGGGGGCACCTGTCACAAAAAAACATTGTGTCCTTGGGCAAGACACTTCACCCACACAGCCTCACTTCCCACAATATTCTTATTTTATTGCATTTAAAGCTGCACTTTGTAACTTTTTGGTTTGGGGGTCCGTCACCTGCTTGTTTCTATGAATACGTCATTGCTCTGCCTGGAATGTTCCACACTGTGACATTAAACAGCTCTACTTTACATTTATTCAATTGGTTTTAGAGCTCAAAAATCCCTAGAAAAACAGGCAAGACTGAAAACTCGGGGGGACAGAGCCTTTGCTGTGGCTGGTCCCAAACTGTGGAACAGCCTCCCTCTAAGGATTCGGTCTGTCTGACATTGACAGTTTTAAGTCTCTGTTAAAAACTCACTTTTTCTCACTGGCTTTTGAGACGAGCTGAGCGAGACTTTAGAGTTATTGTTGTATTATTATATTTTGTACACTTGTTTAGTTGCCTGTATTTTATGCTTTATATTGTACAGCACTTTGGGCAGTGGTAACTGTATTTTAAATGTGCTTTATAAATAAACTTGACCTTGACCTTGGCATTCTGACCGTGAGCAGGGTCGACTCTCCACAGATCTGACCTGTAACTTGTAACTTGTAACTTGACTGACCCTTCACCAGAAAAGTTACACAATGCAGCTTTAAAGTATTTTCTGCTTATTTGGTGTCCTCAGGTCTATAAGAGGTTCCAGCTGCCCGGGAGCCCTCCTGAGTCAATGGGGAAAACCCGGGACTGGAACGTGGATCTGGTGCCAAAGTTCCTCATGGCAAACGGTCTGTGCTGAGTCTGTTTCATTATTTACTGTTCAATTTACCTGTATTTTGTGTCTGTAGAGCTGAAAAATTTGGGATAAAAAAATGCAGTTAGATTTTGTTGGGTTTCAGTTCACAATAAGGGCTGTGCAAAATTCCTGTTTAGAAATTATGGCATCACAACAAGGGAATTCCATAACTGTTACCATGTTTTAGCCAAAAGTCATGTAATGTACACAGAAATTATTACTTGACAAATAGAAATATAAGAAAACACCTTTTATTTTGTTGAATTGTTTAAAGTATCAGAAAAATGTGTTTTTTTTTGTGTAAATTGTGTCTCAAGGACCAACACGCATTGGGATAGAATTCTCACAGAGTTATGTCTTCATGTTTTAGAACTCTATTTCTTGCAATTTTCATCATATTTTTCAACTTTTCTTCACAAATTGCTTCTTGATTTGTGTAAAAACCATAATTTATGTTTACAAAGGTGTTTTCCCACTGAATTAAGTAGGAATGACAAAATCAGAATTCTTGTCACATGCACTTTAACACCAAAATCCCCTTTAAGTTTGAAGTAAAAGTCTGTATTTTGTGTGTTGTGTTTCAGGCCAGCTGGTGAGGATGCTGCTCATCACTCAGGTCACGCGGTATCTGGACTTTAAAGTGGTCGAGGGGAGTTTTGTGTTTAAAGGAGGAAAAATCTACAAAGTCCCGTCCACTGAAGCAGAGGCTCTGGCATCAGGCAAGAAAACTCTATAAACTAAACCAGATCTGTGTCTGTAATGTGTAATCACTGGACCCATTTACACCAGTCCTACTCTGCTCTTATCGGCCTGGTTCTGTTTCCTTTACTTTTTGAACGAATGTTGAATGTAACTTTTTGGTTTTGGGTCTGTCACCTGCTTGTTTCTATGGATACGTCATTGCTCTGCCTGGAATGTTCCACAGAATGACATACACAGCTCTACTTGTGGTTTTATAGCTCAAAAATACCTAGAAAAACAGACATTCTGACTGTGAGCGGGGTCGCCTCTCCACAGATCTGACCTGTAACTTGGTCTGGTTTGGTCTCCATGAAGATAGAAAGGTTTAATGCCATACTGTGGAACATTAAGCAAATAAGTTCTTTCAAAACTCCAAAGCTGTTTTAAAGCCTCCTTGGTGAGTGCAGCGTTGACTTGTTGGTCCCGTGAACGTTGAACATTTTTCACAAACGGCAAAAGAAAGATTCAGTTCTGTCGCTGGACTAAAGTTTTTTAACCAGAACTGAAAAAGCGACTTGGATGAGCTGGGAAATGCTTTGAGATTGCTGTTGAACACTGCCTTATATCAGTCTGAAGGGAGGAGTTAACTACACTACACTACAACTACAACTACAACTACATCTACATCTACATCCACATCCCTTCAGGCAGATATAAGGCAGTGTCCACCAGGGTCTGACCGGAACTTAAGAAGAGCTGCGAAACGTCTTTACTCAAATAACCTTTGTCCAGTGACAGAACAGAATCTTTCTTTTCCTGTGGATCCACCTGGACGACTGAGGGATTGGACATTTTACACAAACCAGCCGACTTTACAAAACATTTTAGCAGCAAAACCTTTCTCATATTTTCCTTTTAAAATGAATGGGACTTGTTTAACTGGACGTCTGACCCTGGCTCCCATTGACTTGCATGTTAAAAACTGCCTGCTCTCTCTTACTTAAAACGGTCGTATTAACCTGCTCTACACGATCCTGGTGTGGTCCAAAGTTATTCCTCACTTTCCGTCTCTATTCAGAGCCTCATAATTATTCACCATGATGAGTTTATAAGCACTTTTCACAACTTTTAAAGATCAGAGTTGAGTTTGCTGTTGCTAATGCTAACAACAACTAGCATGCAAACGCACACTGATCTGACAAAACTTTTTTAATTGGATGCAGACAGCACAATTCTTATTATGACCTGAAGAGTTGCTTACAATATATCTGTACTGGAGCAAGACACATTTTGCTCAAATACAGATACAGGGCCTTTGATTACAGAGCAAACGTTTTCCTGCTGAACTGAATTGAGCTGAATCGTATCGAGTCTCAGTCTTGAATCTGTCTCTCCTACTCAGGTCTCATGGGTCTGATGTTCTTGAATCTGTCTCTCCTCCTCACTTCTCATGGGTCTGATGTTCTTAAACCTGTCTCTCCTCCTCAGGTCTCATGGGTCTGATGTTCTTAAACCTGTCTCTCCTCCTCAGGTCTCATGGGTCTGATGTTCTTAAACCTGTCTCTCCTCCTCAGGTCTCATGGGTCTGATGTTCTTAAACCTGTCTCTCCTCCTCAGGTCTCATGGGTCTGATGTTCTTAAACCTGTCTCTCCTCCTCAGGTCTTATGGGTCTGATGTTCTTAAACCTGTCTCTCCTCCTCAGGTCTCATGGGTCTGATGTTCTTAAACCTGTCTCTCCTCCTCAGGTCTCATGGGTCTGATGTTCTTAAACCTGTCTCTCCTCCTCAGGTCTCATGGGTCTGATGTTCTTGAATCTGTCTCTCCTCCTCAGGTCTCATGGGTCTGTTTGAGAAGCGGCGTTTTAAAAAGTTCCTGACGTTCGTGGCTGGATTCGACTTGAACGACCCAAAGACTCTGGAGGGGGTGGACCCACAGAAGACCACCATGAGAGAGATCTACAGCAAGTTCAGCCTGGGCCAGGACGTCCAGGACTTCACTGGGCACTCGCTTGCCCTCTACCGCACAGACGAGTGAGTGAGGGCAGGGGTCATAGGTCAGACGGCAAAGGATTCATTATGACGGCTGGGTTTTGGACGAGATCACAACATTCTACAGGCTAATAATATTTAACGCAGATGGGGAGAGCAAGATTAATATTGTTAAAATGCTGATTTTAGTTGTAATAGAGCGAGTTCTAGGGTAAAGTCTCCAATAGAAATTAAGTTGAGTCTTTCATGTGGATAGGCCCAGTGATTATAGAGATATAAACCATATGACAAACGGCTGGGATGGGACAAGATCTCGCGAGACAAAATTGCCACAAGATCGTGCACACAAGAGAAACTGAACTGAACTGAAGAAGCAGCTTGGACGAGCTGCAAAACGTATTCGACCAAATAAACTTTTGTCCAGTTGCCAAATTGAATTTCTCCTTTTGCCACACAAGAGAAAAATTATATTGTGAGATTTTTTTTAAGTGTTTACATTTGGATTGGACAAAACAGGGTCACGTGTTGGTGCGTTGCATCTCTTACAGTTACAAAAAGGAGAACTAGAATTGAAACAAAAATATGAAATTGAATAAATAAATCGTAAGGTCAATATTGGAAACTGAACCGTGAAATATATAAAATGAATTATATTAAAATCTTGTCTTGTCTTGTTCTCATGGACCCAAACTCGTCTTGTGGAAATTGTCACATCCCGTCCCTGACAAACGGTTAAAAAGCAAATTCTACCACAGAATGTTTGACCCGTCCTCCAGCTCAGTTTAAAATGAAAATGACATATGTAACTATGGTTCTATGAATCTCGTACGACCACCAGAGGAGCTGTGTGAATGAACATTCAGTGTTTTCAGCAGGAATGGGATGAAATATAAGGATTCTAGCGAACACAAGTTAACTTTTTTAAATTATAAAAATGTCTTTCAACTTTTTTCATTATCATAAATGAGACATAGTTTGAGTCAGTGCCATTTACACACAAATGTCCTCCTCCATGCTCGTCTCCATAGAGTTGGTCTACATTTAATATCATGTAGTGGAACATAATCGTTACCATCTCCATGGAGACGAGCAATGATTTGGTTCTTATGATTTGGTGATTTGGTATATTATGCTGCCATCCTCTTCATGCTGTTCTTGTGTTTGCAGTTACCTGGATAAGCCTTGTATCGAGGCCATAAACAAGATTAAACTCTACAGTGAATCTCTGGCCCGATATGGAAAAAGTCCCTATCTCTACCCACTGTACGGACTGGGAGAGCTGCCCCAGGGGTTCGCCAGGTACAGTACTGTGGCAGAGTGGTTAGCCTGTCTCGTCTCAGTGAGGAGGTTGTGGGTTAGACTCCTGATGTCTTGCTTTATGTTACTGTAAATGTGCTGCCCAGACCAAAGTACATTTGTGTTGTTTCAGACTGAGTGCCATCTACGGAGGGACGTACATGTTAAACAAACCCATCGATGAGATCGTTGTGGAGAACGGGAAAGTGGTGGGAGTAAAGTCTGAAGGAGAGGTGAGGAATTATCATAATGCCTTAGAGTTATGTTCTCTACAGGCTTGTCGACCACGTACTCAACATTTATTCACTCAGTAAACATGTTTAACTACTGTTGTAGCTACAGCTGCTCTGGCATTGGCCTCTCTGACCTCCACCTGCACTCGCACACGGCACTTTCATACTAGGCAATATGGGTGACGTGTCTTGCCTAAGGACACAACAGATTTGGTCCAAGTGGGAATCAATCCTACGACCTCCAGGTTGGTGGACATGTGCTCTAACCATTGAGCCACTGTCCAGAAAGGCAACGCATTTTTGTTAAATACAAAATAAATATTTATAATAAAATAACAGGCGTTACAGACACAAGGAGGTGGGGAGTGCAGCAATTACCTTTACTTTATATTCAAACATATTACATAACACTCATTAAGGGAAAGCTTTTGTAAACACAGCAGAATGCGACTCTTCCGCTAAAGTGGACACGCCATGCTGTATTTTTGGTCTTTCAATGGATCCTAAATGTGCTTTTTTCAGTTTGTCGCTCTCACCTTTGTGATGAAAATCAAACTCCTAAACAAGACCATGAATGCTCCTGAACATGTGCTGTTTCAAACCATTTTCTTTTCTTTTTTTTCTTGAGTTTTCAGATTATCTTAACTTTTTTGTCAGTGCTTGCTAATGTGTGCATTGTGTCGCCATGGTAACTGCTGAACATCCCACCATAGAGATACATGTATGATTTGTATGTTAACATAATGCTAGAAATGTCCTCGGACGGAAGACCATAGATATTTAAAAATCGTAATTATTGATGAATCTGTCCTCGTTTCCCTGTGTTCAGATCGCTCGGTGTAAGCAGCTGATCTGTGACCCCAGTTACGCCCCAGAGCGAGTGAAGAAGGTGGGACAGGTGATCCGCGTCATCTGCATCCTCAGTCACCCCATCGCCAACACTGGAGACGTGAAGTCCTGTCAGATCATCATCCCCCAGAACCAAGTCAACAGGAAACACGGTGAGACTATACACGAGAGAGAGAGGGAGGAGAGAGGGAGGAGAGAGGAGAGAGGGAGGAGAAGAGAGGAGGAGAAGAGAGGAGGAGAGAGGAGGAGGGGAGGAGAGGAGAGAGGAGGAGAGGGGAGGAGAGGGGAGGAGAGAGAGAGGAGAGAGGGAGGAGAGAGGGAGGAGAGAGGGAGGAGAGAGGGAGGAGAGAGGAGGAGAGGGGAGGAGAGGGGAGGAGAGGGGAGGAGAGAGAGAGAGAGAGGGAGGAGAGGGGAGGAGAGAGGGAGGAGAGAGGGAGGAGAGAGGAGGAGAGAGGGAGGAGAGAGGGAGGAGAGAGGAGGAGAGAGGAGGAGAGGGGAGGGGAGGAGAGGGGAGGAGAGGGGAGGAGAGAGAGAGAGAGGGAGGAGAGGGGAGGAGAGAGGGAGGAGAGAGGGAGGAGAGAGGAGGAGGAGAGAGGGAGGAGAGAGGAGGAGAGAGGAGGAGAGAGGAGGAGAGAGGGAGGAGAGAGGGAGGAGAGAGAGAGGAGGAGGAGAGAGAGGAGGAGAGAGGGAGGTGAGAGGGAGGAGAGAGGGAGGAGAGAGGAGGAGGAGAGAGGGAGGAGAGAGGAGGAGAGAGAGAGGAGAGAGGGAGGAGAGAGAAGGAGAGAAGGAGGAGAGAGGAGGAGGAGAGAGGAGGAGGAGAGAGGAGGAGGAGAGAGGAGGAGGAGAGAGGGACGAGAGAGGAGAGAGGGAGGAGAGAGGAGAGAGGGAGGAGAGAGGGAGGAGAGAGGGAGGAGAGAGGAGGAGGAGAGAGGGAGGAGAGAGGAGGAGGAGAGAGGGAGGAGAGAGGGAGGAGAGAGGGAGGAGAGAGGAGGAGGAGAGAGGGAGGAGAGAGGGAGGAGAGAGAGAGGAGAGAGAGAGAGGAGAGAGGAGGAGGAGAGAGGGAGGAGAGAGAGAGGAGAGAGGGAGGAGAGAGAAGGAGAGAAGGAGGAGAGAGGAGAGAGGAGAGAGGGAGGAGAGAGGAGGAGAGAGGGAGGAGAGAGGAGAGAGGAGGAGGAGAGAGGAGGAGGAGAGAGGGAGGAGAGAGGAGAGAGGGACGAGAGAGGAGAGAGGGAGGAGAGAGGGAGGAGAGAGGGAGGAGAGGAGGAGAGAGGAGAGAGGAGGAGGAGAGAGGGAGGAGAGAGGAGAGAGGGACGAGAGAGGAGAGAGGGACGAGAGAGGAGGAGAGAGGGAGGAGAGAGGAGGAGGAGAGAGGAGGAGGAGAGAGGGAGGAGAGAGGAGGAGAGAGGGAGGAGAGAGGGAGGAGAGAGGAGGAGGGGAGGAGAGAGGAGGAGGGAAGGAGAGAGGAGGAGGGAAGGAGAGAGGAGGAGGGGAGGAGAGAGGAGGAGAGAGGAGGAGGAGAGAGGGAGGAGAGAGGAGGAGGGGAGGAGGAGGGAGGAGGAGGAGAGAGGGAGGAGGGAGGAGAGAGGGAAAGAGGAGGAGGAGAGAGGGAAGATAGAGGGAAGATAGAGGGAGGAGAGAGGAGGAGAGGAGAGAGGGAGGAGAGAGAAGGAGAGAGGGAGGAGAGAGGAGGAGGGGAGGAGAGAGGAGGAGGGGAGGAGGAGAGAGGGAGGAGAGAGGAGGAGGAGAGAGGGAGGAGAGAGGGAAAGAGGAGGAGGAGAGAGGGAAGATAGAGGGAAGATAGAGGGAGGAGAGAGGAGGAGAGGAGAGAGGGAGGAGAGAGAAGGAGAGAGGGAGGAGAGAGGAGGAGGGGAGGAGAGAGGAGGAGGGGAGGAGGAGAGAGGGAGGAGAGAGGAGGAGGAGAGAGGGAGGAGAGAGGGAAAGAGGAGGAGGAGAGAGGGAAGATAGAGGGAAGATAGAGGGAGGAGAGAGGGAGTAGAGAGAAGGAGAGAGGGAGGAGAGAGGAGGAGGAGAGGAGAGAGAGGGAGGAGGAGAGAGGGGGAGGAGAGAGGGAGGAAAAAATAAAAACGTTTCAGAGTTGAAATATGTTGAACTCTTTGAGCAGTGAGCTGACATAAGAACTGAAGAGTACAATTCAAAATCAACTAGTGTTGCTGTGACTGACTTTTCTTGATAGCATTATTTATTGTGCCCAAACCTCTTTGTCAAAGCCTGGTGTCTTCAGATCTCAGAGATTTATCACGACCGAGTGTGGGGTGAATGATCAATATACAAACTAATATTTAATTCACCCAATGTTTGCAAAAACCTTGTAGACCTACTTCACCTTTTCAGTGTCCTTCAGGGTTTAAAAGTTGCGAGCTCGAAGTGATGTCTGTGAATCAAACTGAAGCTTAGTCTCTTGTTTCTCTCAGACATCTACGTTTGCATGATCTCGTTCGACCATAACGTGGCCTCAAAGGGGAAGTATATCGCCATCGCCAGCACCACGGTGGAAACCAACAACCCCGAGGATGAGGTGCGGCCGGCTCTGGACCTGCTCAAACCCATAGACCAGTGCTTCACCAGCATCAGCGACCTGTACCAGCCCACCGACATGGGGGAGGAGAGCCAGGTACACGCACACACAAGGGTTTGGACCTGATTTAGTCCTCGGTTTTTAGTCCCTGGTTTAGTCCTTCTCAGAGACTTTTTATATGTCTATAGGAAGTAGAAATGGTTACATCGAGGTCTGAATCCAGTTGACTTCTGTTGAAAAATCGTGGCCTTTCTCTCTGTAACTGCTGCTGCCGAACTTCTCATTCAGACCTGATAATGTTCGTATTAACCTGCATGGGATTCGTGCCACAAGATCTCGCAAGACAAAATTGCCACAAGAAAAATGATTGTGAGATTTTTTTCCGTGTATTTACATTTGTATTGGACAAAACAGGGTCACGTGTTGGCGAGTTGCATCTCTTACAGGTCCAAAAAGCAGTACTAGAATGGAAACAAAAATATGAAATAAAATAAATAAATCATGAGGCCGTGAATGATCCTGCTCTACATGATCCTGGGGTTTTTAAATTTGGTAAATCAATATATGGACAATAATATCCAATCAGATGCCTTCTTTCCCAAAATTAGCTCCAGGTAGTGTAAGCAAAAGGATTGATTGACGGCTTGATTGCCTCGTTTGGAGTACTTTCAGTCACCACACTTCTGACTGGCTCTTTGGAAGCTCTGCGATACGCTCTCACTATTCCAAATGTGGAAGTTGGTTTAAAATCGCCGTATTTGTAACTAAACGCTAGCCTCGATTGGCTTCAGTTAACTCTAACCAAACAGTATGACTTCCACTTCCGTATACAGTCTCTGGTCCTGCTCTGATTGCGCAAAGAAGTGAGTGTAACATCACCCACAGTGTTCACCTCCAGTCAAATGAAGCTCATCAAGGCAGCAGTTATTGAAGCAAATTTGGAGCCGAGTTTCATATTTGGAATTCCAAGCTTGAGTATCGTGGCAAACGAAGAGCCAGTCAGGAGTGAGAGTGTTGAAAGTAACGGCCCTTCCCGCCTGCACAGCTAGATTAGAAGGTTATCTTAGCAACGCTGTCAATCAAACCTGTTGCTAACGCTAGTGGGAGGAAAAAAGGTGCCTGATTGGTCGGTTATTAATGTTCATATCTTTATTTAGGGACAAAATGGTGAAATAAGAACACCAGGCTCATGTAGAGCGGGTTAATACGAACATTTTGAGACGGCGACGGTTTTTCAATACAAAGTGAACTGGAGCCAGAACGCGCCCATGCTCACTTCCTGTTTGGAACACATGTCCAACAGTCTATGGGTCAAATACTGAGCAAAAAAAAAAGTGTACCTTCACCTTAACTTGTGTCAAATTCTGTACATTCTCATTTTTGATTTCCAGATCTTCCTCTCGCGTTCATACGATGCCACGACTCACTTCGAGACGACCTGCGACGACATTAAAGACATCTACAAACGGATGATGGGCGCAGAGTTTGACTTCGCCGAGATGGAGAGAGGACACAACGACATCGTGGGAGATCAGGATTAAAAAAAACGACGACAATAGTGAAAATGCCACTCCCTCAAATTAGCATCAAATCAACCGGCTGCAACTCCAACACCAAACTCACTGTGGACCTGTATGAGACCCTTACATTATGAAACAGTATGATTCAGTATACAAAATACCTAAAGACGCACTGTGGAACTTTTCGGTTGGGGGTCCGTCACCTGCTCGTTTCTGTGGATGCGTCACTGCTCTGCCTGGAATGTTCCACAGTATGACATTAAACAGCTCTACCGTTATTTGCATTCAATTACAGGTCGTTTTACAGCTCAAAAATACCTAGAAAAACAGGCATTCTGACTGAGCGGGGTCGCCTCTCCCCAGATCTGACTGGTAACTTGGCCTGGTTTGGTCTCCATGAAGATTTAAAGGTTTAATGCCATACTGTGGAAAATTCCAGACAAAGCAAGAACATCTGTACATGGAGAAAAGCACAGTGCACCCTTTAACGACGCACTAAACTTTTCTTCTGCCGGCATGTCCGTCTCTATGGTTACCGTTTGCCTGGAATGTTCCGCAATATGGCATTAAACTAAACTATCTTGCACTTGGGTGTTTTTATTGCCTTGACAACGCGCATTTTTACAATAAGTGGGCTCATCTTTCTGCATATCTGCCACGTAACTACACCTCGCTCGCTTGTTTCCATGGAGATGGATACATTTAATGCCGTACTGCTTAACATTCAAAGCAAAGCAGTGATTTTTTTTTTTTAAGATTTTTTTTTCTCCATAGAGACGAGCAGAAATGTGGGCTTGTATAAAAAATAGTTAAACGCACTGTGTAACTTTCCCCCAGCGATTCTGCCACACGCTCGTCTCCATGGTTATCGCTTTGCCTGGAATGTTCCACAATATGGCATTACACGAAACTATCTTGCACTTAAGATATAGAAGGTTAATGCCGTACTGCGTAACATTCAGAGCAAAGAAGTGATTTTTTTTTTTCCTCTAGAGATGAGCAGAAATGTTCCGCAGTGCGGCTTTTTAAATAAATCGTTGCACTTCTTTCTGTAGGATTCATGCTAGTCCCAAGATGCCAAATGATTATAGTTCTATCCAATGGGGAGTGAGTATTTTTGAAGGATTTAAATCTAAATAAACTATAGCCATCTCAGGTGTTAAAAAGGGGCTTGGTCATCTTTGAGTGTTTTTCTCAGTAATATCAAACCAAGCGTTAAGTATTATGTTTTCAGGGTTAGCAAGGGAAGTGAGAGCAGAATTTGAACGGAAGTCAATGGAAAAGCTGGACTACAATAAGGAAAAAAGTGGAATTCAAAACGTATGGTAATTATCTGAATATTTATAGTTTAGTTAATTTGAAAGTGGAAGTACAGATGCCTTAATTTCGTTGTCGTGCTTTGTTCAGTTGATAAATACAGGCCAAAATATGAATCCAAACAAAATATTAACTAGAATCTGAGTTTTTACATTTAAATCTGGTAAAAGATGCAGTTTGAATGTTGTGTTGGCGGGTTATAATTACTAAGTCAGGGGTGTATCGTAAACTTTTGTCAAACTAATTTTTCCATGGAGTTAAAGCAATAAAACAAATGGGTTCAAATGCAATACAAACCTAGAAATACAGGTGAGGAATGTTTTGTAAAGTAAAAATTTGAGACCAGATCTAAAACCAGATCTAAAATCAGGTCTTAAACCAGGTCTAAACAAAGGTCTAGAATCGGGGATCAAAAGGTTTAAATCCAGGTCTGGACTCAGGGCTCGAAAGGTCTAGATGCAGGTCTAGATCCAGGTCTAGAATCGGGTCTAAACCTGGTCTAAAGCAGATCTAAGACCAGGCTAAACCTTGGTCAAGAAAGGTCTAGAATCAGGTCCAAAACCAGGTCTAAAACCACATCTAAAACTAGGTCTAAACTGGATCTAAAATCAGGTCTTAAACCAGGTGTAAACAAAGATCTTGAATCAGGTCTAAATCCAGGTCTAAAACGGCTCTAAACCAGGTTTAAACCTTGGTCAAGAAAGGTCGAGAATCAGGTCCAAAACCAGGTCGTCAGTCAGGTCTGAACCAGGTCTAAACCAGCACTTCCAGATTCACCGTCATTAACTGTATTTTCATTTTACTCAGTTCCTTTTTTCTTACCATCCTAAGAATTTGCACTTCCCCGTACAACCACTTCTACTTCTACTACTACTGCAATAGAGTTTTGGGTACTACTACTGCTACTGCTACTGTTACTACTGTTTATCCTTGCTTGGGACTGGTGCAAAGAATATAAAATACAGCACTTGTGTCAGATTTCCCATTGGCTTCCGTTCATATTCCTCCAGCCTGTTGCTAGCCTCTATCAAAGCACATTGTGTAGTTAGCCAAAGCCAGCTAAAGGGGGCGCTGTTTGTAATTCACTTTTCGACAGAATCATTTCTACTTGTGATATTGTAGTCATAAAAAGAGTATATGGTGTACATTGAGTCTTAGTTGTACCGTCTCTCCAAATGCCAAGCCGTCGAGCAGAAAAGTCCTGTCTAAGATGTCCGCTGAGTGAGGTGCTGATAGCTCTTATATTTTTGAGAAACGCGAGCGGTCGTTAACTTTTAAAATGCGTAAGGACCAAATGCAGCAGTATTGATACGGAGAGCCCGCAACGTCAATCTGTACAAACATATCGGGGCTCGATTTCTGTACTGCAAAGAAATATATTAAAACAAATGGAAAAGTATCGGTATTTGAGTGCATTTTTATTTTTATATTTTTAAGGTGTATTGTTTTGGTGATTGTAACTTTGTAGATCATGGTGATAGTCCAGCTCAGGGGTTTTATCGTTACATTGACTGAACCAGGTCTGAACCAGGTCTGAACCAGGTCTCTACCAGGACTGAGCAAGGACTGAGCAAGGACTGAACCAGGACTCTTAAACTAGTTAGAATTGGGTTATTGACTTTGTTGGTGTTTTGTCCCATTTGCAAATAGATACTTTGTTTGGAAGGTCCCACAGTATGGCATTATCTGAACTTATCCAATTTTTCTTTGTATTGAATCACAGATGGAAAGAAAACATGTATTCTGAGCAGGGTCTCCGCTCCACAGATCTGCAATGGAGACTTGAGTGGTCAGAAACCTCCTGCTTTCACCTGTCCGATTCATCGATTTCTTTATCGTCACAGAATGAGAAAACAATGAAATTACAATTACCAACTCCCTCTGATGATCCTTCAAAACATCATCTGCGGCAGAGAATTATTTAGCTCACTGATCGAGCATTTTGAGCTTTGGAGATGCAGACAGACTAATAAAGCGTTACTCAAACGTGTGAATGAAACAAAACACAACTCCAGGTCTGTTTTTGAGGAGGGAACAGCTCACAAGAGTCCATTTTTGGGGACAAAAGAAAGAGAATGACATTATCGTTTAACTTCCTGAGGGTAACTGTAGTCCTCCAACTGAGAGGTCAATACTGAGTACCCGAGAATGTCTCCTTTAAAAGTCCGTTTTGAAGTGAAATGGACTCTTGTGAGCTTCAAGTCATGTTATTATGTTGTTACTAGGGCTGGGTATCATTAAAAAGTTGCCGATACGATAAATACCTTGATACACAGGCCACGATATGATGCGTATCTCGTACAGTGAGTTTTCGATTTGATACGGTTCAATAAAAAATAAAGGCTAAATCATGGGTGTGATACTCTTTGTTAAACCTCGTCTTGTGCAAAGTTCATATGAAACACGCCCATTTTAATAATCAAAACGAGTTTCCTTCCACTAAACGAAACTGTAGCGCTGTAACAAAATAATTGAGTAAAATACACCAAAAAATACTCTTGCCGATATATCGATATTGTATCATCACATTTAATGATACGGTATATCGATATTATGATTTTTTTGCACACCCTTAGTTATTGTCTCTTCAAAAACACACCTGGAGTTGTTTTTTTGTTATATTCCTTTATTATTATTATTAGTCTGTCTATTTCTCCAAAGCTCAAAATGCTCTGTTCCACCTTGTGATGTCATGAAGTGGTAGTTTTCAGGTTAACACTTCCTTAGAAATTGGCAAGTCGAGGGCTGTAATCATCCAAATGATTCTAGTAAAGGTGTGTGGACTTTAAAAACAATGGAGCACTTCCTGTATCACCACATGACATCACAAGGTGGAACAGAGTGTTTTCAGCCTAAATGTGCAGGTTTGTGTGTTAAACATGTGAATGAAACAAAACACAACTCCAGGTGTGTTTTTAAAGAGGAAACAACATTAGAACATCAGAAAATAGCTAAATATGTGTTACTTTAAAACAAGTGCGTAAATCACGATGTTTCTCCCCGTGAACTCCATCTCCCACAATGCACCGCTCTGTTTATTTCCTGCAGTGGCCTCCATGCTGTAGCCCGACCCCCGCGGCCCATGATCTTCCGCTGTTCCTCTGATTTTTCTTTACGTTTTATTTTATTGTTTTTACTGATTTATTGAAAGTGAAAGCGCCATGGAAGTGACGGCGGCGCGCAGGTCTTCTCTCTGCGACATCGGTGAGTTTGGAGCGGGGACGGAGCGCGGAAACTCGTGCGTAAAACTCGTGCGTAAAACTCCGTGATCCATATTCATTTTCTCTTGTGGAGTTAGTTTTTCTCGCTCTGGCTCCAGCGCGGTGGGGTTTCTGAAGAACACGGGAAACTCGAGAACTTTTAAGCATTAAGATCTCGAGTTCTCAAGTTTAAAAGATCTTTAAATTAAGAAATATCTAAGCGACATCCTTAGTTCAGAGGTCAGACGGTTTTCTCCCTCTTCTCCTCTCCTCCTTCTCTCCTCCTCTCTCTCACCTCTCCTCCCCTCTTTCCTCTGTCTCTCAAATCTCCTCCCTCTGTCCTCCTTTCCACTTCTTCTCCTCTCCTCCTCCTCCTCTCTCCTCCCTCTCTCCTCTCCTCCCTCTCTCCTCCCTCTCTCCTCTCCTCCCTCTCTCCTCTCCTCTCCTCCCTCTCTCCTCCCTCTCTCCTCTCCTCCCTCTCTCCTCTCCTCTCCTCCCTCTCTCCTCTCCTCCCTCTCTCCTCTCAGGCATGTGGGCGGACCGTACTCCTCTTCATGAGGCTGCCTCTCTGGGTCGGGCCCTGCAGCTCTCCTCACCTCTCCTCTCACCTCTCCTCTCTCCTCCCTCTCTCCTCTCCTCCCTCTCTCCTCTCCTCTCTCCTCCTCTCCTCTCAGGCATGTGGGCGGACCGTACTCCTCTTCATGAGGCTGCCTCTCTGGGTCGGGCCCTGCAGCTCTCTCGGCTGTTGGACTCTGGATTCGGTGTGAACACAGTGACCGTGGAGAACATGGCGGCTCTGCACGAGGCCTGTATCAAAGCCCATCCCGCCTGTGTGCGCCTCCTGCTGAGAGCCGGGGCCCAGGTCAGGAAACCACACCGTAACGGGGCCACTGGTTAGGGTTAAAGCTGCATTGTGTAACTTTTCTAGTGGAGGGTCCGTCAAATGCTTTTCTCCATGGAGATGTTATTCAGCCTGTTTTTCTAGGTATTTTTGAGCTATAAAACTATAAAATTCAATATATGTAAGTTAGAGCTGTTTAATGTCATACTTGCCACGTTTAAAAGTAATTTAATTCCAAATAAAAATAATTCCGCTTTAAAAAGACCACGTAAACACTTAATTCCTAATGAAAACAATTATTCTGATTTAAACTTGGGTGGGTGGTTTATTCCGATTTTAAAACCAAATTAATTTATTTCTTGATCGTGTAAACATTTATTCTTCTTAAAAATAATTCCGGTCATTTGGCGCTCGTTGGATCGTCCTTCTGACGCGATGACGCTCTGCGAGATGGCGGAGCAAACATTGGTCTCAAACCGAAACCTTTTTTTTAATAAGTTCGCTGGAAGAAAAACTACAAATAATGAAAAGAGCGGATGGAAAACATAAAAACACAAACCAAACCGAGATGACAAAAAGTCGGTAGCAGCTGAAGTGTGAGTTTTCTTCCGGTTGACGTAAATCCGTTTGTGTCCCTGTCCAATCAGAACCCTTCCCCACCCCCAGACGTCGAGCGGAATTAAATAAAACCGATTTAACGTGTTTTCCATGTAAACCTCAATTCAGAATTATTATTTCCATGTAAACTCGAAGGAGAATAATTCAATTACAAACTATTTAATTTGGAACAATTAATTCGGAATTCAAAAACATCATGTAAACGTGGCCAGTGTGGAACATTCCAGGCAGGGCAATGACATCTCCGTAGAAACAAGCAGGTGATGGACCCCCAACCAAAAAGTTACACAGTGCACCTTTAAATAAAAATAATGATAAAGTAAAATGAGTAGTCCAACCTGTCAAAGGTGTTTTAAACTATAGACTCTTAAAAATGCTGTGTCATATCATTATCATTGGAAATGGTGTATAGTATGTTAAAGCTGCACTGTGTAACTTTTCGATGGGGGTCCTTCACCTGCTTGTTTCTATGGATACGTCATTGCTCTGTCTGGAATGTTCCACAGTGTGACATTAAACAGCTCTACTTTACATTTATTCAGTTACAGGTGGTTTTAGAGCTCAAAAATACCTAGAAAAACAAAAACAGGCATTCTGACTGTGAGCGGGGTCGCCTCTCCACAGATCTGACCTGTAACTGGGTCTGGTTTGGTCTCCACGAAGATAGAAAGGTTTAATGCCATACTGTGGAACATTCCAGACAAAGTAATAACATCTCCATGGAGAAAAGCGTTTGACGGACCCTCCAGCAGAAAAGTTACACAATGCAGCTTTGAGTTTAGGTCGTCAAAAGTATCGGAAATCAGACACTAATCGATACTAAAACTAATATCGAAACCAGATCCTCGTTTTCCGCAGGTTTCGATACTAAAAAAGTCCCATTCACAGGACAGAAATGAAGCTTTAGAACGATCTGGAGCTGAATCAGAACAAATATAAGAACACAGAGACTAATATACACCCATGGTCCACTATGGAACCTACAGAACCACTGAGGTAAAGGTTATTAGTCAGATCTGTGGAGAGACAAGCCCTGTCACAGCAAGGATCAAGGGTTTTCAGGATTTTTTGTGCAATAAAAACACTAATGTTGGGAAAATGCCTTTATTTTAATCCAGGTGAGTCCTTCCCGTAGTGAATAGTGCGATCTGATTGGTTGTCTCGGTCTCGTCTCGGTCTCGTCTCGGTCTCGTCTCCAGGTGGACGTGAGGACGATTCATGGCCGTACGCCTCTCTGTTACGCCTGTGGCTCGGGGAGTTTGGAGTGTGTTCGACTTTTACTGGAACATGGAGCAAACGTGAACCCCACACTCACAGCTCTGAACGCTACCCCCCTGCACGAGGCCTGTGTACAAGGTACTACTACTACTACTACTCACGAGGCCTGTGTACAAGTACTACTACTACTCACGAGGCCTGTGTACAAGTACTACTACTACTACTCACAAGGCCTGTGTACAAGTACTACTACTACTACTCACGAGGCCTGTGTACAAGTACTACTACTACTCACAAGGCCTGTGTACAAGTACTACTACTACTACTCACGAGGCCTGTGTACAAGTACTACTACTACTCACAAGGCCTGTGTACAAGGTACTACTACTACTACTACTCACGAGGCCTGTGTACAAGTACTACTACTACTCACAAGGCCTGTGTACAAGTACTACTACTACTACTCACGAGGCCTGTGTACAAGTACTACTACTACTCACAAGGCCTGTGTACAAGTACTACTACTACTCACAAGGCCTGTGTACAAGTACTACTACTACTACTCACGAGGCCTGTGTACAAGTACTACTACTACTCACAAGGCCTGTGTACAAGTACTACTACTACTACTCACGAGGCCTGTGTACAAGTACTACTACTACTACTACTCACGAGGCCTGTGTACAAGTACTACTACTACTACTCACAAGGCCTGTGTACAAGTACTACTACTACTACTACTCACAAGGCCTGTGTACAAGTACTACTACTACTCACGATAAATACTATATACACTTCAGTACATGATGAATGGAACTACACTTTTATTTTCATCTAATTGGATTTCTTTTGTTATTTTTCTGTATTATGAGCACAGACTGTATAAAGAAGTGGACTAATGCTGCCTTCATGTGCTGTAGGAATTATGGTAAATAAGACTTGCCCAGTGGGAAATTGCACATGTCGTAATTTCTACAGGAGAACTGGGAAATAATTTTGTTGCCCAGATGAAAATAACCTTTGACCTCAACATGGTGGACAGCAGTAAATGAAGAAAATGATTCTGTTGGTTTATTATTCCTGCATAATTATGTTGCATTTACAAGTTTAATGCACGTTTAGTCCCACTTAAACCATTTTCACACACGCAGCTCTTCTCCTGCTGGTCCGTTTGTGTGAATGTCCCGTGTCTTCTCCGGACATTAAACTGAGATTTGCGTTTTGATGCTTTCTCTTCTTTCTGTAGCTGATGAATTAACAAGTCCAAAACTGTTTTATCCAAGTAACAGATCAGGATCAACTCCGGGTCCTCCATGTTTCACTTCACACAGGATCGTCTTTCCTGCACCACGTGAAGGCAGCATAAGTGAGTGTGACGTCCCCCACAGCGTTCAGCTCCGGTCAAATGAAGCTCAGCGAGGCGAGCAGCTATGGGGGTGAAATTGAAGTAAAGTTTCATAAGGAATAGAAATTGATTTACAGACTAAAAACACCGGAATCATGTAGAGCGGGTTAACACGAACATTTTCATTTCAAGACCAAAACGAGGAGCCTGGCAGCAGGAGTTACAGAGAGAGTGGTGACTTTTTTTCAATACAAAGTGAATTGGAGCCAGAATCGATGGAGCCAAAAGCGTGACCGTGCTCATTTTCTATTTGTATTGCAAATGGGAAAATGGCGTTTTAAAAATAAGTAATTAAAGATTGCTCAGACATTAACAAATCACTCCAAATACAACTCTGAGTGAGTAAATGGTGACGGGAAACAACTATGACCATCGATTTTGCAGAATAGCTCTGATTTAAAGGTCCATTATGTAACTTTTTATCATGGAGACCAAACCAGACCAAGGTACAGGTTAGATCTGTGGAGAGACGACCCCGCTCACAGTCAGAATGCCTGTTTTTCTGGGTATTTTGGCTATAAAACGACCTGTAATTGAATAAATGTAAAGTAGAGCTGTTTAATTTCTGCAATTTCCCCATTGTGGGACAAATAAAAGATTATCTTATCTTATCTTAATGTCACACTGTGGAACATTCCAGGCAGAGGACATCTCCAACCAGAAAAGTTACACAATGCACCTTTAATCTAATGAGCGCAGGTGTCTCCCTTGTTTGTCTCGGCTTCACCTGTGGTTCCAGTGTCCTCTCGTCTTCTGTAGGTCACGTGGACATCGTGGAGCTGCTGATCTCCAGAGGAGCAGAGCTGGAGGCGTTTGACGTTTACTTTGGTCCTCCTCTTCACATCGCCTCCGCCAAAGGACACGCCGCCTGTGTGAGGGCGCTGCTGCAGGCCGGTCAGTAGAGGGCGCCGTGTGTGAGGGCGCCGTGTGTGAGGTGGTCAGTAGAGGGCGCCGTGTGTGAGGGCGCCGTGTGTGAGGTGGTCAGTAGAGGGCGCCGTGTGTGAGGTGGTCAGTAGAGGGCGCCGTGTGTGAGGGCGCCGTGTGTGAGGTGGTCAGTAGAGGGCGCCGTGTGTGAGGTGGTCAGTAGAGGGCGCCGTGTGTGAGGGTGCCGTGTGTGAGGTGGTCAGTAGAGGGCGCCGTGTGTGAGGGCGCCGTGTGTGAGGTGGTCAGTAGAGGGCGCCGTGTGTGAGGTGGTCAGTAGAGGGCGCCGTGTGTGAGGGCGCCGTGTGTGAGGTGGTCAGTAGAGGGCGCCGTGTGTGAGGTGGTCAGTAGAGGGCGCCGTGTGTGAGGGCGCTGTGTGTGAGGGCGCCGTGTGTGAGGGCGCCATGTGTGAGGGCGCCATGTGTGAGGGCACTGTGTGTGAGGTGGTCAGTAGAGGGCGCCGTGTGTGAGGGCGCCGTGTGTGAGGGCACTGTGTGTGAGGTGGTCAGTAGAGGGCGCTGTGTGTGAGGTGGTCAGTAGAGGGCGCCGTGTGTGAGGGCGCCGTGTGTGAGGTGGTCAGTAGAGGGCGCCGTGTGTGAGGGCGCCGTGTGTGAGGGCGCCGTGTGTGAGGTGGTCAGTAGAGGGCGCCGTGTGTGAGGGCGCCGTGTGTGAGGGCGCCGTGTGTGAGGGCGCTCTGTGTGAGGGCGCCGTGTGTGAGGTGGTCAGTAGAGGGCGCCGTGTGTGAGGGCGCCGTGTGTGAGGGCGCTGTGTGTGAGGTGGTCAGTAGAGGGCGCCGTGTGTGAGAGCGCCGTGTGTGTGAGGGCGCCGTGTGTGAGGGCGCTCTGTGTGAGGGCGCTCTGTGTGAGGGCGCTCTGTGTGAGGGCGCCGTGTGTGAGGTGGTCAGTAGAGGGCGCCGTGTGTGAGGGCGCCGTGTGTGAGGGCGCCGTGTGTGAGGTGGTCAGTAGAGGGCGCCGTGTGTGAGGTGGTCAGTAGAGGGCGCCGTGTGTGAGGTGGTCAGTAGAGGGCGCCGTGTGTGAGGTGGTCAGTAGAGGGCGCCGTGTGTGAGGGCGCCGTGTGTGAGGGCGCCATGTGTGAGGGCGCTGTGTGTGAGGTGGTCAGTAGAGGGCGCCGTGTGTGAGGGCGCCGTGTGTGAGGGCGCTCTGTGTGAGGGCGCCGTGTGTGAGGTGGTCAGTAGAGGGCGCCGTGTGTGAGGGCGCCGTGTGTGAGGGCGCCGTGTGTGAGGGCGCTCTGTGTGAGGGCGCCGTGTGTGAGGTGGTCAGTAGAGGGCGCTGTGTGTGAGGGCGCCGTGTGTGAGGGCGCCGTGTGTGAGGGCGCCGTGTGTGAGGGCGCTGTGTGTGAGGGCGCTGTGTGTGAGGTGGTCAGTAGAGGGCGCTGTGTGTGAGAGCGCCGTGTGTGTGAGGGTGCCGTGTGTGAGGGCGCTCTGTGTGAGGGCGCCGTGTGTGTGAGGGCGCCGTGTGTGAGGTGGTCAGTAGAGGGCGCCGTGTGTGTGAGGGCGCCGTGTGTGAGGGCGCTGTGTGTGAGGTGGTCAGTAGAGGGCGCCGTGTGTGAGGGCGCCGTGTGTGAGGGCGCTGCTGCAGGCCGGTCAGTAGGGGGCAGAATACAATGAAAACACAATCTTAAAGAGTTAAAATTATAATTAATTAAAATAACAATCCACCACAGACTAAAATAAAAGACAAAACATTTCATTTTAGTTGTGTTTATGGTACTGAAAAACATGCATCCTTACTAAGAGCGAGCTTGCATCTCCACAAACCTGACTCTTATTTGGCCTGGAGGAGGGCCTGCTTTAACATTTGAATGACTTTTTTTTCGCTGTGTACCTTTTCTGGTGGAGGGTCCGTCAAACGCTTTTCCCCATGGAGATGTTATTGCTTTGTCTGTAATGTCTCACAGTATGGCATTAAACCTTTCTGTCTTCATGGAGACCAAACCAGACCAAGTTACAGGTCAGATCTGTGGAGAGGTGACCCCACTCACAAAAACACACTTTTTTAAAGTATTTTTGAGCTATAAAACCATCTGTAATTGAATAAAAGTAAGGTAGAACTGTTTAATGTCACACTGTGGGACATTCCATGCAGAGCAATGACGTATCCATAGAAACAAGCAGGTGACGGACCCCCACCTGAAAAGTTACCTAATTGTGATGATGCATTGTGTTACAGTAAATATATATTCTTATCTTCATCAGGAGCGTGCGTGAACTCGGTGAAGTTCCATGAGACTGCGTTACACCTGGCGGCCCACGGGGGCAGTGTGGAGGTGATGAAGACGCTGATCGAGTTTGGAGCTGATGTTTTTTACAGCGATAACTCCGGGAACAGACCCAGAGACTACACGGTGCCGGGGACTGAAGCACACCGCTGCCTCACATTCTACGAGAGTACGACAATTTTAAATATTATACTCTACACACAGAGATTTACTTCTGCTTCCCTTTTCACTTCTCTATTACACTAAAAACATGGAACTTTGTCATGAATTATCCAAAAGGGAAATTCAAAAATGTTGAACCTGATCATTTCTAATAGTGACTAGACCCAAGACCTCACTGTATTTACTCAGGTCAGATTCACAGGGGGACTGGTCAGGGAGGGTCTGCAGGTCTGTGTCGGGGCAGTTTGAGGAGAGGAAGAGCCAAAAATGTCCCTCCTCTGTGTCCTGCAGTATCACAACAGCCTCCAGGGGGCGCCAGGTGAACACAACAGGAAAGTGGCGTTTCAGTTGGTGACGAAATGGTCCATTCCCTCAAAGTGTTTCCTCTGGAAGGTCTTCTGCCACATATTCTGCCACGTCTGGTGTAAAAAGCCTTTAGCATCTCAAATATTTCATATAGTTAGCTCCTTATCTAGCCTCTTGCACGGTCTCCATGGATACGAGAAAAACAAAGAGCTCATTTCACAAAATCCATCAGTCTCTTACTTGTGTTTTTTGACCTGCACTTCTTAGTTGGTTAAAATTCCATGACATGATGTTAAAAACTGAGCTCAAAAAACCAAAAGTTTCAAAAAGTGCTCAGTGTGTGAGCCAGGCAGCCACAAGAGCAGCCAACCACACCGTTTCCATACGAATCAACGGGAATCGGATGGCGGCAAAAGCCAGATTTTCCTGTTGATAACGCTGTACTTTGCCGTGAAATATCCAAACGATAAATTCACAAGTATTGAACATAGTAACTGACTCGACTCTAGAAGTATTCCAAGTATTAATTTTAGCGATAATAATAATAAATATAATATATAAATATATCTATAATAAATACCATAAAATACCATAAAAACCCGGCCGTATGAATATAATGTAATCAATAGGGAAAACTGGCCATATGAACATCAACAGCCCCGTTCTAGAAGGTCTGTGCATCGCCTGGATGAGCGGCGAAACGTCTTCACTCTAAAACCTTTGTCCTTTTGACAGATTAAACTGTTTCTTTTGCTCCCCTTTCTAGAATCTGAAAACCACCAATATTCTTTGTGTACTTCAGGACGATGTGTAGCCCAGGGGTCTCTAACCTTTTTACTCCTGTGAGCTACTTTTTGTAAAACGAAAATGCCGGAGAGCTACTCATTTTAGCAGTCGCCAGAAATTTTAAAGATGAGGTACAGTTAGATGTCTATAAAACCGAACCCATTATCCACAAAATTAGGCATCAAAATTATACATTTACAAAGGAAACAGGCATTCAATCAATAAAATTCAAGTTATTCAGCGCAATATGTATAATTCCGAAATCCCTTGGTGACCTACTTGGAAGGGGGTGGAGAGCTGCTGGTGTCTCCTGAGCTACAGGTTGGAGACCCCTGGTGTAGGTCTATATATTTTATTTTTTATGATTTCTATACATTTCTTTCTTCACTGTAGGCACCCCCCTGAGTCTGCAGCAGATCTGCAGGATCAGGCTCAGGTCTCTGCTGGGTTCTCGAGCGCTCCGTGTTTTACCTGAACTCCAGATCTCTCCAGTGATCAAGAGCTTCCTCCTCTTCTCTGACTCCTGCGCTCAGACTCAGACAAAACAATAAAACTCTACTTTATTATATTCATTCTTTTATCATATTTGTATTTATTTACGAAAGGGACAATGAATACTAAAGCTGCACTGTGTGACTTTTCCGGTGGAGGGTCCGTCAGCAGCTTTTTTGCATGGAGATGTTACTGCTTTGTCTGGAATGTTCCACAGTATGGCATTAAACCTTTCTATCTTCATGGAGACCAAACCTGACCAGGTTACAGGTCAGATC
The DNA here is from genome assembly GCA_029959045.1 of Taenioides sp. WSHXM2023. Classification (NCBI taxonomy): domain Eukaryota; kingdom Metazoa; phylum Chordata; class Actinopteri; order Gobiiformes; family Gobiidae; genus Taenioides; species Taenioides sp. WSHXM2023. Next base: position 41,467,451 of record CM057085.1, read on the forward strand.
TGTGGAGAGGCGACCCCGCTCACAGTCAGAATGTCTGTTTTTCTTGGTATTTTTGAGCTCTAAAACCACCTGTGATTGAATAAATGTAAAGTAGAGCTGTTTAATGTCACACTGTGGAACATTCCAGGTAGAGCAATGACGTATCCATAGAAACAAGTTACCAAAAAGTTACATAGTGCATCTTTAAGTTACTCTTACTTGAGTAGTACTTTTCCCAAATACTTTTTTACTCTTACTTGGGCAATTTCTTGGCCCACTACTTTGTACTTCTACTTGAGTAATATTATTTGTAGTAATATTATTTATAGTATATATTATAGTATTATAGTGTAGTATTATAGTAATATTATTTATTTGAAGTATCTTACTCTAGTCTACCATCTCTGTGCAGTGGTGGAGCGATAAAAAGTAAAAGTATTAAAGTACTGTACTTAAGTGTATATTGTAGGTATCTGTACTTTACTTAAGTAGATTTTAATAAGAATACTTTTACTTTTATTTCACTAAATTTGGGAGCAGGTATCTGTACTTTCTACCCCACTACATTTTGAACAAGACTGAAAAGTAAAAATACAGCTCTACTTTACATTTATTCAATTACAGGTGGTTTTATAGCTCAGAAAAAAGAAAAAAAAAAATGCAGGGGTCGCCTCTCCACAGATCTGACCTGTAACTTGGTCTGGTTTGGTCTGTGAAGATAGAAAGGTTTAATGCCATACTGTGGAACATTCCAGACAAAGCAATGGCATCTCCGTGGAGAAAAGCATTTGAAGGACCCTCCACCAGAAAAGTAGATTTTTCGTGATACTTTTACTTTTGAGTTTTTTGTTTTGTTTTTGTTTTGCTCCAGTATCTGTATTTTTACGTAACAAACTGTAGTACTTCTTCCACCTCTGCCTGTGGAAAAAAATGAAGTAAAATAAAATAAAAGCGACTCCACGTGACTCCGCCCCACGTGACCCGCCGCTGTTTGTAAACATACAGGAGAGTTGCTCAATCTGCGTTAGCTTCTGTTTTAGCTTTTCTATTAGCTCCGGGTTAGCAGAGCGGCAAAAACGGCATGGACACCGAGAATGCACAACCGTATTTCTTCGGGGACATCGGTGAGTGGAAATAAAGTCCAAAAATAACTGTTTATGACTCATTTTGAAGCTAAACCTGCCCCGGAAATGTACTCGGTGCCGGCTAAAGCTAAAGCTAAAGCTAACATGCTGCACTCACGTATGACGCAGGCTAATCAAACAGCTGTTTACACCAGAGCTTCATGATGTAAACACAGTGACATGCAAGACTGTTTAGGGAGACCACACGTCCCTATTGACCCGGGACAGTCCCAGTTTTGAGCCCTGTGTCCCCTGTCCCAGCAGATTTATACAAAACCAGTGATTTGTCCCAGTTTTATACAAGAAATGTCCCTGGTGTCCCTATTTTTGACTAAACCAGGACTAAAACAGGACTACATCAGGACTAAACCAGGAGTAAACTAAGACTAAACTAGGACTACATCAGGTCTAAACCAGGACTACATCAGGTCTAAATCAGGTCTAAACCAGGACAAAACCAGGACTACATCAGGTCTAAATCAGATCTAAACTAGAACTATATCAGGTCTAAACCAGGACTACATCAGGTCTAAACCAGGACTACATCAGGTCTAAACCAGGACTTAACCAGGACTACATCAGGTCTACATCAGGTCTAAATCAGGTCTAAACCAGGACTACATCAGGTCTAAACCAGGTCTAAACCAGGACTACATCAGGTCTAAGTCAGGTCTAAACCAGGACTACATCAGGTCTAAACCAGGACTACATCAGGTCTAAACCAGGACTTAACCAGGACTACATCAGGTCTACATCAGGTCTACATCAAGTCTACATCAAGTCTAAATCAGGTCTAAACCAGGACTACATCAGGTCTAAATCAGGTCTAAACCAGGACTACATCAGGTCTAAACCAGGACTACATCAGGTCTAAATCAGATCTAAACTAGGACTATATCAGGTCTAAACCAGGACTACATCAGGTCTAAATCAGCACTAAAACAGTGTAACAGTATGTAATTACTTTGCCTGGAATGTTCCACAGTATGATATTAAACCTATCTATAGCCATAGAGACAAACCGGTGACACCAACAGACCACGTGGAGACAGAACCTTGTTCATAGTAACAGTGTAAGTCACTTTTAGTAATAAAACACATAATACATGAATCCAGAATGGACAGCCTAATGCCATATTGTGAAACTTTCCAGGCAAAGCAAGAACATCCTAATGGAGCAAAGCAGGTTGCAGATCCACTACGGAAATGTTAAAAGGCGATGTTTGTTTAAATTAGGCACTATTCAAACCCTCCTTACGGTCAGCAGTACGAGTCTGTACAAGGCTCCGCCCACAAGTCTACGTCCCCCAGGCTCCACACGACAATTCTCCATAAATAGACAAAAACACGACACAAAACTGAACACAACAACTGGACAAACCTGATGTGATGTGCAGGAGTTTCGTTAGTGCGGCAGGGTATCATTAAGACGTTGCCGATACGATACATAGGGTACGATACGATACGTATCTCGATACAGTGAGTTTTCGATTCGGTATGATTCAATAGAAATAAAGGCTAAATCAAGGTTGTAATGTTAAAAGTCTTTGTTGAACCTCGTCTTGTGCAAAGTTCATATGAAACACAAACATTTTAATCAGGAAAACCGTGAAAATGTCAAATGTGTCGCATAAACGAGTTTCCTTCCTCTGAACAAACAACAAAACTGTAGCTCTTTAACAAAATAATTTAGTAAAATATACAAAAAATACTCTTGGTGATACATATATCGATACAGCAGCCCACGATATTGATACTGTATCATCACATTCAACGATATGATATTTCGATATTTTTGCACACCCCTATTCGTTAGTGAGATGAACGCTGATTGTGTTGTGTTAGCGCTCTGAAGGGGGAGTGACTTAGCTCATTAAACATGTTAATACGTTGTTTTCTGCAAATATACAATTTTCAAAACAATAAAAAGAACATGGTGATGTGAATATGTTACAGTTAATACCCCACAGAAGTATAATACTCCCTCTTTAAATGCCCGCAGACTCATATTAACCTCTGTATTCTCTCTCAGGCTGCTGGTCGGAGCGGACAGAGGTGCATAAGGCCGCCTCAGAGGGCGCCGCGTCTGCCCTGAGGCGTCTGATCGAGGGCGGAGCCTCTGTGAACGTGGTGGCGGTGGACTCCATCACTCCGCTGCACGAGGCCTGTCTGAGGGGGCAGGCCCAGTGTGTGGAGCTGCTGCTGGAGGCTGGAGCTCAGGTCAGAACACAGAGAGAGAACGGAGAGAACACAGAGAGAGAACGGAGGGAACACAGAGAGAGAACGGAGAGAACACAGAGAGAGAATGCAGAGAGAGAACACAAAGAGAACACAGAGAGCACAGAGAACTTTTCTTTATTTCTCTTTCCTTTATTTAAAAGGGACAATGCATATTCATGAACAAATACTTGTAAATATGCCAGAATTAGCCCGAAGGCTAACAAGAGTGAGAGAACAAGGAGAGAACAGAGAGAACACAGAGAGGGGAAGGGGCAGGCCCAGTGTGTGGAGCTGCTGCTGGAGGCTGGAGCTCAGGTCAGAAGACTGAGAGAACACAGAGAGAGAACACAGAGAGAACACACAGAGAGAGAATGCAGAGAGAACACACAGAGAGAGAATGCAGAGAGAACACACAGAGAGAATGCAGAGAGAACACACAGAGAGAATGCAGAGAGAACACACAGAGAGAGAATGCAGAGAGAACACACAGAGAGAGAATGCAGAGAGAACACACAGAGAGAATGCAGAGAGAACACACAGAGAGAGAATGCAGAGAGAACACACAGAGAACGCAGAGAGAGAGAGCACAGAGAACAGGGAGAGAACACGGAGAGAGAACAGAGAGAGAAGAGAGCACACAGAGACAACAGAGAGAACACAGAGAACACTTTTCTCCTGTTTCTCCAGGTGGATGCGAGGAACGTCGACGGCAGCACTCCTCTGTGTGATGCTTGTTCTGTGGGGAGTTTGGAGTGTGTGCGTCTGCTGCTCAAACACGGCGCTAAAGCGAACCCCGCGCTAACATCCAGGACTGCGTCTCCCCTGCACGAGGCCTGTATGGGAGGTACGGCTCACACGTACTCTTTAGACTTCATGTGTGTTTGAGGAATCTAGTGATCTTATTACGATTAGTAGTAAGATTCTGTACAAGGCTCCGCCCACAAGCTGACGTCACCCATGCTCTCACACGACAATTCTCCATAAATACACAAAAACATGATACAAAACTGAACACAACCCGATACGATGTGCTGTAGTTTCATTAGCGATACGCACGCTGATTGTGTTATGATAGCGCTCTGAAGGGGGAGTGAATTAGCATGGGGAGCAAAGGGAGAAGAGACTCAGAGCGCCAAAAACGAAAGTGAAACTTATATTATTAGGTTCGTTTTTCAGACCAAGAGTTTGTTTTCGTACCTGCTCCCTGCGGTCTTCCTCAGGGTCGCGTGATGTTGCTGGGACGTGTCCGCTCAGCTCATTTAAACACATGGAGGCAGGACGACAGCGCCATCTGCAGTCCGACTTCCTCAGGACAGTATCACAGGTGTGTGAGAGTAAAAAGCCCCTCGTCCTCTCACACACCTGTGTCCTGAGAAGTGCTGTGTAAATAACATCATCATTATTATTATTTTGTATTATTTGTGTGTTTCTCAGGAAACTCGGAGTGTGTGGAGCTGCTGGTTTCGATGGGGGCGAGTCTGGAGGCCTATGACCTTTACCACGGCACTCCTCTAAACGTGGCCTGTGTCAACGACCACATGGACTGTGTGAAAGTGCTGCTCAACGCAGGTCTGGACCAGGGACCAGGACTGGGACCGGGACTGGGACCAGAGACCGGACCAGTACTGGGATCATAGACTGGACCAGGAATAAGACCACAGACTGGACCAGAGACCAGACCAGGAGTAAGACTAGAGACCGGACCAGGACTGGGACCAGAGACTAGGACCAGAGACCGGACCAGGAATAAGACCAGAGACTGGACCAGAGACCAGACCAGGAGTAAGACCAGAGACCGGACCAGGACTGGGACCAGAGACTAGGACCAGAGACCGGACCAGGACTGGGACCCAAGACTGGACCAGGAGTAAGACCAGAGACTGGACCAGGACTGGGACCAGAGACTGGACCAGGAGTAAGACCAGAGACCGGACCAGGACTGGGACCAGAGACTAGGACCAAAGACCGGACCAGTACTGGGATCATAGACTGGACCAGGAATAAGACCAGAGACCGGACCAGGACTGGGACTAGAGACTAGGACCAGAGACCGGACCGGGACTGGGATCATAGACTGGACCAAGAATAAGACCAGAGACTGGACCCGAGACCAGACCAGGAGTAAGACCAGAGACCGGACCAGGACTGGGACCATAGACTGGACCAGGAATAAGACCAGAGACCGGACTAGGACTGGGACTAGAGACTAGGACCAGAGACCGGACCAGGACTGGGACCAAAGATGGGACCAGGAGTAAGACTAGAGACTGGACCAGGACTAGGACCAGAGACTAGGACCAGAGACCGGACCGGGACTAAGAACAGAGACCAGACCAGGAGTAAGACCAGAGACTGGACCAGGACTGGGACCAGAGACCAGACCAGGATTAAGACCAGAGACTGGACCAGGACTAGGACCAGAGACCAGACCAGGAGTAAGACCAGAGACCAGACCAGGACTGGGACTAGAGACTGGGACTAGAGACTGTACCAGGACTGGGATCACAGACCAGACCAGGAGTAAGACCAGAGACTAAGACCAGGACTAGGGTCAGAGACCAGACCAGGACTAAGACCAGAGACTGGACCAGAGACCAGACCAGGACTAAGACCAGAGACTAGGACCAGAGACCGGACCAGGTTTATTTCGTAGTTCTTCTGCTGTAGTTGTGTGTTTTTCTCGTAGTTCCTCTGCTTTAGTTGTGTGTTTTTCTCGTAGTTCCTCTGCTTTAGTTGTGTGTTTTTCTCGTAGTTCCTCTGCTTTAGTTGTGTGTTTTTCTCGTAGTTCCTCTGCTTTAGTTGTGTGTTTTTCTCGTAGTTCCTCTGCTTTAGTTGTGTTTTTCTTGTAGTTCCTCTGCTTTAGTTGTGTGTTTTTCTCGTAGTTCCTCTGCTTTAGTTGTGTGTGTTTTTCTCGTAGTTCCTCTGCTTTAGTTGTGTGTGTTTTTCTCGTAGTTCCTCTGCTTTAGTTGTGTTTTTCTCGTAGTTCCTCTGCTTTAGTTGTGTTTTTCTTGTAGTTCCTCTGCTTTAGTTGTGTGTTTTTCTCGTAGTTTCTCTGCTTTAGTTGTGTGTGTTTTTCTCGTAGTTCCTCTGCTTTAGTTGTGTGCGTCTTCCTTCAGGGGCCAGAGTGAACGCGTCGCGCCTTCACGAGACTCCGCTGCATCACGCCGCGAGGAACCTGAGCGAGGACATGATCCAGATCCTGATCGAGTTTGGAGCCAACGTTTACGCCAGAGACCACCGCGACCTCCGACCTGCAGACTACACACAGCCCGGGTCGCCCCCTGCTGACCGCCTGCACTACTACGAGAGTGAGTCCCAGAAACGAACCTGACCGCAGCAGATTAGTGTGTGAAGAGTTCTACACTTCATCGCTCTGGGACGCCTCTCGCTGAAACACATCAGGAAACTTTAGTTAACTTCAGTTGTCCAGTTCATCTTCCCTGTTCACAAATACACAAAGCGTTTCCCTTCTGCACGTTTTTCATAAATAATATTTCCAATAAAACAGGCTGAAGTGAATCTGTCAGTAAAGTTTGTTTTGGTTTGTTTGGGAGCTTCTCTTTTGGCTTCCGTACAAACCTCTGCTTTTAAACTGTAAATATTGATCTAAAGTTGAACCCTCCCTCTTTCTTCTCCCTTCCTCTCTCTCACACTCCATCTCTCTCCTTCCTCCTCTCTCCTTCCTCTCTCCATCTCTCTCCTTCCTCCTCTCTCCTTCCTCTCTCCTTCCTCCTCTCCTCTCTCCTTCCTCCTCTCTCCTTCCTCTCTCCTTCCTCCTCTCTCCTTCCTCTCCTCTCTCCTTCCTCTCTCCTTCCTCCTCTCTCCTCTCCTCTCTCCTTCCTCTCCTCTCTCCTTCCTCTCTCCTTCCTCTCCTCTCTCCTTCCTCCTCTCTCCTCTCCTCTCTCCTTCCTCTCCTCTCTCCTTCCTCCTCTCTCCTTCCTCTCCTCTCCTCTCTCCTTCCTCTCTCCTTCCTCTCTCCTTCCTCTCCTCTCTCCTCTCCTCTCTCCTTCCTCTCTCCTTCCTCCTCTCTCCTCTCCTCTCTCCTTCCTCTCTCCTTCCTCTCCTCTCCTTCCTCTCCTCTCTCCTTCCTCCTCTCTCCTCTCCTCTCCTCTCTCCTTCCTCTCTCCTCTCTCCTCCTCTCCTCTCTCCTTCCTCTCCTCTCCTCTCTCCTTCCTCTCCTCTCTCCTCTCCTCTCTCCTTCCTCTCTCCTTCCTCTCTCCTTCCTCTCCTCTCTCCTTCCTCTCCTCTCCTCTCTCCTTCCTCTCTCCTTCCTCTCCTCTCTCCTTCCTCTCCTCTCCTCTCTCCTTCCTCTCTCCTTCCTCTCTCCTTCCTCCTCTCTCCTTCCTCTCCTCTCCTCTCTCCTTCCTCTCTCCTTCCTCTCCTCTCTCCTTCCTCCTCTCTCCTCTCCTCTCCTCTCTCCTTCCTCTCTCCTCTCTCCTTCCTCTCTCCTCTCTCCTTCCTCTCCTCTCCTCTCTCCTTCCTCTCCTCTCTCCTCTCCTCTCTCCTTCCTCCTCTCCTCTCTCCTTCCTCTCCTCTCTCCTCTCCTCTCCTCTCTCCTTCCTCCTCTCTCCTTCCTCTCCTCTCTCCTCTCCTCTCTCCTTCCTCCTCTCTCCTTCCTCTCCTCTCTCCTCTCCTCTCTCCTTCCTCCTCTCTCCTTCCTCTCCTTCCTCTCCTTCCTCTCTCCTCTCCTCTCTCCTTCCTCTCCTCTCTCCTTCCTCTCTCCTCTCCTCTCTCCTTCCTCCTCTCTCCTTTCTCTCCTTCCTCTCCTCTCTCCTTCCTCTCTCCTCTCCTCTCCTCTCTCCTCTCCTCTCTCCTTCCTCTCTCCTTCCTCTCCTCTCTCCTTCCTCTCTCCTCTCCTCTCCTCTCTCCTCTCCTCTCTCCTTCCTCTCCTCTCTCCTTCCTCTCTCCTTCCTCTCCTCTCTCCTTCCTCTCTCCTCTCCTCTCCTCTCTCCTCTCCTCTCTCCTTCCTCTCCTTCCTCTCCTCTCTCCTTCCTCTCCTCTCTCCTTCCTCTCCTCTCTCCTCTCCTCTCTCCTTCCTCCTCTCCTCTCTCCTTCCTCTCCTCTCTCCTCTCCTCTCCTCTCTCCTTCCTCCTCTCTCCTTCCTCTCCTCTCTCCTCTCCTCTCTCCTTCCTCCTCTCTCCTTCCTCTCCTCTCTCCTCTCCTCTCTCCTTCCTCCTCTCTCCTTCCTCTCCTTCCTCTCCTTCCTCTCTCCTCTCCTCTCTCCTTCCTCTCCTCTCTCCTTCCTCTCTCCTCTCCTCTCTCCTTCCTCCTCTCTCCTTTCTCTCCTTCCTCTCCTCTCTCCTTCCTCTCTCCTCTCCTCTCCTCTCTCCTCTCCTCTCTCCTTCCTCTCTCCTTCCTCTCCTCTCTCCTTCCTCTCTCCTCTCCTCTCCTCTCTCCTCTCCTCTCTCCTTCCTCTCCTCTCTCCTTCCTCTCTCCTTCCTCTCCTCTCTCCTTCCTCTCTCCTCTCCTCTCCTCTCTCCTCTCCTCTCTCCTTCCTCTCCTTCCTCTCCTCTCTCCTTCCTCTCCTCTCTCCTTCCTCTCCTCTCTCCTCTCCTCTCTTCTTCCTCCTCTCTCCTTCCTCCTCTCTCCTTCCTCTCCTCTCCTCTCTCCTCTCCTCTCCTCTCCCTCTCCTCTCTCTTTTCTCTCTGTAGGCACTCCTCTGTCTCTGCAGCAGCTCAGTCGTCTCTCTGTGAGGAACCATCTGGGCCCCAGAGCTCTGAAGGCCATCGCCCAACTGCACCTGCCCCAGATCCTGCTCAACTACCTCTGCTTCCACTGAGACACACACAAGGGACTGGACCAGGACCCGAGACAGGACCAGGACTGGACCAGAGACCAGGACCTGAGACCAGAGATCAGGACCAGGACCAGAGACCAGGACCAGGACCAGAGACCAGGACCAGAGACCAGAGACCAGGACCAGAGACCAGGACCAGAGACAGGATTAGGACTGGACCAGAGACCAGGACCTGAGACCAGAGACCAGGACCAGAGACAGGATTAGGACTGGACCAGAGACCAGGACCTGAGACCAGAGACCAGGACCAGAGACAGGATCAGGACTGGACCAGAGACCAGGACCAGAGACCAGGACCAGAGACCAGAGACCAGGACCAGAGACCAGGACCAGAGACAGGATTAGGACTGGACCAGAGACCAGGACCTGAGACCAGAGACCAGGACCAGAGACAGGATCAGGACTGGACCAGAGACCAGGACCAGAGACCAGGACCAGAGACCAGAGACCAGAGACCAGGACCAGAGACCAGGACCAGAGACCAGGACCAGGACCAGAGACCAGGACCAGAGACAGGATTAGGACTGGACCAGAGACCAGGACCAGGACCAGAGACAGGATCAGGACTGGACCAGAGACCAGGACCTGCGACCAGAGACCAGAACCTGAGACCAGAGACCAGGACCAGAGACCAGGACCAGAGACCAGGACCTGAGACCAGGATCTGAGACCAGGACCTGAGACCAGGACCTGAGACCAGGACCTGAGACAAGACCAGGACTGGACCAGAGACCAGGACCTGAGACCAGAGATCAGGACCAGGACCAGAGACCAGGACCAGAGACAGGATCAGGACTGGACCTGAGACCAGAGACCAGGACCAGAGACCAGGACCAGAGACCAGGACCAGAGACCAGGACCTGAGACCAGGACCAGAGACCAGGACCAGAGACCAGGACCTGAGACCAGGACCTGAGACAAGACCAGGACTGGACCAGAGACCAGGACCAGAGACCAGGACCAGAGACCAGGACCAGAGACCAGGACCAGGACTGGACCAGAGACCAGGACCTGAGACAAGACCAGGACTGGACCAGAGACCAGGACTTGAGACCAGAGACCAGGACCAGAGACCAGGACCAGAGACAGAACCAGGACTGGACCAGAGACCAGGACCTGAGACAAGACCAGGACTGGACCAGAGACCAGGACCAGAGACCAGGACCAGAGACCAGGACCTGAGACAAGACAAGGACTGGACCAGAGACCAGGACCTGAGACAAGACCAGGACTGGACTAGAGACCAGACTGAGACCAGAGACCAGGACCAGAGACAGGACCAGGACTGGACCAGAGACCAGGACCTGAGACAAGACCAGGACTGGACCAGAGACCAGACTGAGACCAGAGACCAGGACCAGAGACAGTACCAGGACTAGAACCAGAGTCCAGACCAGACCATAGACTGCTCAACTACCTCAGCTTCCACTGAGACACACACCAGGACTAGGACCAGAGACCAGACCTGAGACCGGATTAGGACTGGACCAGAGACCAGACTAAAACCAGACTAGAGACCAGGACCAGAGATTGGACGGGGACTAGGATTAGGACTAGGACTGCGACCAGAGACTGCACCAGGACCAGGACTACACCAGAGACCTGGAATGGTACCAGAGACTGGACCTGAGACAGGACTAAGACCAGAGACTGGACCAGAACTAGGACCAGGGCTACTACTAGACCAGAACTAAGACCAGGACCAGGGCTAGAACAAAGGGGTAGGACTAGACTAGACTCGGACTAGACTGGACCCAAACTGGGACCAGGGATTCCAGTGATGGGACCAGAACTCCAGAACTAGATCCAGGACTAGAGACCGGGCTAGGACACTACCAGGACTGGACTAGGACCAGACAAAACCCAAAAGGACTCACTAAGACCCACAGGACTTGATCTGAGCCCGAGGTGCTGCTCAGAGAATCTTCATGAAACACTAAAACACCGAAACAGACACTTTTTAGCTGGAAACGTGAATTTTAATGTATTTAACTATTTATTCATAATTATCGCTCACTTGAGTCTTATTTTATTTAGTTTGTTGGAAAAGACGAGACAGAAATGTACTGAAATCATAATGTTTGTGCCAAATATGAGATAATGTCTGAAAATCTGTTTAAAAGTACAGATTGTGAGTCCGAGTGTGATGGTGCTGCGTTGGTTATTTAATTCTGTCATATTTTTGTATAAATGTGGTTTATATAGAGTAAAAGTAGCTGCTCAGAATCATATAAAAATGTATTTCCAAACTCTTAAAAACAGAAATGTAATTTGATAAACACATTTTATTGTCGTGAAACGCTTCTGTTGAGTTGTCTTTATAAACCCGCGTTTCACCTTCGCATGGGTTCAGAAGGAGTAATTAGGACTGTTGCCATAGCGATGAGCGATTTAAAATTAAATATTATCCCGTTATTTTCGAATGGGAAAAGTCATCCAAATGTTGCACGGAACAGGAATAATGAACTGGAACAGAGTCACTTTTACACCTCAAATACTTTTAGAATTTCTCCTCTTTCCTTCTCTTCTCTCTCTACCTTTCTCTCCCTTTTTCTCTTTCTCTACTCTCTCTCTCTTTCCCTCTCTCCTCTCCCTCTCACCCACTTCTGTCTCACCCTTCTCTCTCTCCTCTTTCTCCCCGTCCTCTCTCTCTACCTTTCTCTTCCTCTCACTTTCTCTCCCTTCCCTCTGTCTCCTCTCTCTTCCTCCACTCTCTCGCTCCCTCCCTCCGCTCTCTCCTGCCTCCTCCCTCCCTCTCCCCTCCTCTCTCTCTCTCTATCTCACCCTTCTCTCTCTTTCTTTCCTCTTGCTCTTCCTCCTCTCTCCCTCCCTCTGCTCTCTCTCAATTTTTCCTCTCTCACTCTCCCCCCACTCCTCTATCTCTCTCTTTCTCTCTCTCTACCTTTCTCTTACTCTCTCTCCCTTATCTCTTTCCTCCCTCCCTCTGGTCTCTCACTTTGTCTCGCCCTTCTCTCTCTCTCCTCTCTCTCCCTTCTCCTGCTTTCTCTCTCGTTCCCTCTTTCTCCCTCCAGACCATGGACCCCGTACCAAGATGGCGGTCGTATTAACGCATATTTATGTGTGTGAGAAACTGTTGTAGTTCCAGATAAATCAGTCAGTTTATGGTCAGACTGCGCTAAAACAAAGCCTCAGACAGAGCAGTGCCTACAGTTAGCATCACACCCTCGAGTATTAATTCCTTTTTTACTCTTATTCAGGTCGTGTTTGTTTCTACAGGATTAATATTGTGAGCGCCTTGAGTCGTCGTGTTTCACTCTCTCCACCAGATGGCGCCAGAGACTGTGGAATTACATGTCTTCTGCGTGTGCTTTTAGACTTAAATTTTTTAATTATTATTTTTAAAGCTGCACTGCGTACCTTTTTGGTTGGGGGTCCTATCACCTGCTTGTTTCTATGGATACGTCATTGCTCTGCCGGGAATGTTCCACAGTGTGACATTAAACAGCTCTACTTTACATTTATTCAATCACAGGTGGTTTTAGAGCTCAAAAATACCTAGAAAAACAAAAAAACTGGTACTTTGACTGTGAGCGGGGTCGCCTCTCCACAGATCTGACCTGTAGTCTTGATTTAGACCTGATTAAAACCAGATTTAGTCCTGGTTTAGGCCCGGTTCAGATCTAGTCTTGACATGGTTTAGTCCTGTTCTGTCCTGGTTTAGTTCTGGATTTAGACCTGATTTAGACCTCGCTTTAGTCCTGGTTTGGCCCTAGTTTAGCCCTGGTTTACAGTCCCTGACAAAAGTCTTGTCGCTTATCCATTTTGTAGAAACAAAAGCTTATAACCTGACTTTAAATTAATCGATTGGTTTTAGAAATGTCTCATATGAAAGCTAAAACCCTCCCAAATTATGCTCAATATACTAAAATAAATTTGCTTCACTGAAGAAAGATTGATCATTTAATGAACACAGAAAGGTCAGATTTTGGCAAGACAAAAGTCTTGTCGCCTACAGAAAATTGAACAAATAATTTACTTCAAATACAAAAATATGTTGCATAACGTCAGTGAATTAAGTAGTGGTGCTGTGAGATCCATATTTAATATCTTGTATGACTTCCATGAGCTTGAAGGACTGCATCCATGCGGTTCGACAATGATTCATACAATTTGTTGATGAAGTCATCAGGAATAGCAAAGAAAGCAGTCTTACATGCCTCCCAGAGTTCATCAAGATTCTTTGGTTTTGCCTTCCATGCTTCCTCTTTCATTCTACCCCAGACATGCTCAATGATGTTCATGTCTGGTGACTGGGCTGGCCAGTCCTGGAGCACCTTGATCTTCTTCGCCTTGAGGGACTTTGATGTAGAGATAGAAGTATGCGATGGAGCACCATCCTGCTGCAAAATTTGACCCCTTTTATGGTTGGGAATGTAAGAGGTAGCTAATACTTCTTGATATTTTAGGCTATTGATATTGCCTTCCACCCTGCAAATGTCTCGCACACCCCCATACTGGATGTAACCCCAGACCATGATTTTTCCGCCACCAAACTTAACTGTTTTCTGGGTGAATCTTGGATCCATGCGGGCTCCAGTAGGTCTCCTGCAATATTTGCGGCGGCTGTGATGTAATTCAACCGAGGATTCATCTGAGAAATCCACCTTCTGCCACTTTTCCAGTGTCCATCCTTTTAGCAGGCTGTGGGCCTTGGCAAATGCCACACGGTTTTTTAATTGCCTTTTGTTTAGTGCTGGTTTCTGTGCACTGATTCGACCATGGAGGCCATTTCGAGACAGAATTCTACAAACTGTTCTGGTTGACACAGGGACTTGAGGTGACCAGGCCTGGTGGAGCTCTGCTGCAGTGGTAAAGGGGCTGGCCTTGGATTTTGGAATCAACAAACGGTCCTCCCGAGCAGTTGTCTTGCGGGGTCTGCCGGACCTGGGCTTGTCAAAAACATCTCCAGTCTTTTCAGATCTTTTTCTTATTCTTTGTACTTGACGCTGAGACACATTGAAGGTGTCAGCCACCTCAGCAGTGGATCTGGTCTTCAGCCTCTTGATAATTAACGCTTTGGTCTCAGGGTGGATCTTAGGCATGTTGTCAGAGGTCAAGTTGCAGTTGATGTGAAGGTCTGGTGTGCTGGGGTTCTTTTTATACACACCCACTAATTGATTGATCAGTAACTGATCACAGGTGAGGCTGTAATCTAGGATTGGGTGCATCATATGACAAGGCGACAAGACTTTTGTCTTGCCAAAATCTGACCTTTCTGTGTTCATTAAATGATCAATCTTTCTTCAGTGAAGCAAATTTATTTTAGTATATTGAGCATAATTTGGGAGGGTTTTAGCTTTCATATGAGACATTTCTAAAACCAATCGATTAATTTAAAGTCAGGTTATAAGCTTTTGTTTCTACAAAATGGATAAGCGACAAGACTTTTGTCAGGGACTGTAGTCCTGGTTTAGGCCCGGTTCAGATCTAGTCTTGACATGGTTTAGTCCTGTTCTGTCCTGGTTTAGTTCTGGATTTAGACCTGATTTAGACCTCACTTTAGTCCTGGTTTGGCCCTAGTTTAGCCCTGGTTTAGTCCTGGTTTAGTCCTGGTTCAGTCTTCTTTCTATGGATGTATCTTTGCTCTGCCTGGAATGTTCCACAGTGTGACTTTAAACAGCTCTACTTTTATTTACATTTATTCAATTACAGGTGGACATTCTGACTGTGAGCGGGGTCGCCTCTCCACAGATCTGACCTGTAACTTGGTCTGGTTTGGTCTCCATGAAGATAGAAAGGTTTAATGCCATACTGTGGAACATTCCAGACAAAGCAATAACATCTCCATGGAGACAAACAGGTAGGAGATTTTTGTATTGTTTTTTATTTTTTTTGGTCATTATTCTATTTTTCTGTCACTTTGCACATTTTATCTTCTCGTCTGGTTCTGTTTTTTATTATTATTTTTTTAAATAAATGTAGAATATGTGTGATGTAATGTTCCTGATTGGAGCTTTACCGTCTCCCGTAGAAACATGGGTCAGTTTAAAAATGTGGCACTTTTGAATTTTGACGTCACGTGACCCCAGTCTCTGTGCATCCTTTCATTTGAGTCCCCTGTTCCCACGCCTCACTCCTCTCTCTCTCCTCTTCTTTTTTCTCTCTCTCCCTCTCCTCTTTCCTCCCCTCCTCTCCCTCTCTCTCTTTACTCCCATCTCTCCCCTCCTCTCTCCCTCCCTCTTCTCTCACTCTCTCACTTTCACCTCTCCCTCTCTCTTTCTCTCTCTCTCCTCCCCCCTCTTCTCCCCCTCTCTCTTTCTCTCTCTCTCCTCCCTCTCTCCTCCACCCTCTTCTCCTCCCTCTCTCCTCTCTCTCTTTCTTTCCCCTCTCTCTCTCTCTCTCTCTCTCTCTCTCTCTCCCTCTCTCCCCCCTCTCCCTCTCTCCCTCTCTCCTCTCTCTCCCTCTCTCCTCTCCCTCTCTCCTCTCTCTCTCTCTCTCTCTCAGGTGCAGATTCTCTGGTTTCTGTGGTCAAACGCTCCCAAACTTCACATCAGTCAAAAATACACACACACCGTCAGTCCTGGTTTAGACCTGGTTTAGACCTGGTTTAGTCCTGCTTTAGTCCTGCTTTAGTCCTGCTTTAGACATTCTTTAGTCCTGGTTTAGTCTTGGTTTAATCCTGGTTTAGTCCTGGTTCAGTCCTGGTTCAGTCCTGGTTTAGACCTGGTTTAGACCTGCTTTAGTCCTGCTTTAGTCCTGCTTTAGACATTCTTTAGTCCTGGTTTAGTCTTGGTTTAATCCTGGTTCAGTCCTGGTTCAGTCCTGGTTTAGACCTGGTTTAGACCTGCTTTAGTCCTGCTTTAGACATTCTTTAGTCCTGGTTTAGTCTTGGTTTAATCCTGGTTTAGTCCTGGTTCAGTCCTGGTTCAGTCTTGGTTTAGACCTGGTTTAGTCCTGCTTTAGTCCTGCTTTAGTCCTGATTTAGTCCTGATTTAGTCCTGGTTTTGTGTGTGAGGTCAGGAAGTGCTCTGTTCACTTGAGTTTATTTTTCCTGAACAGCAGCAGAACATTTGGTTCTTCGTCTCTGTCCCTTCAGATCTTCAGATGTATCCGACGCCTCCAAGTATGTGCCCCAACAGCATACTGCAGTACTCTGTGTACTCTACAGTACTGTGTACTGGGAGGCAGTAGCAGTAGTAAAAGTATGTGTTTCCTGGAGGCAGAGGAACATTTACACAAGAAACAAGATGGAGGACAGATTAGACCGATTTAGTGTCACTGTAAAAAGAGGGGAAAGACGAGCAGACACGGAGAGGTGGATATGTAACGTTTCCTGCTCGTCTCCATGGAGATGTTATTGCCATCACTGGGATGTTCCACAGTATGGCATTAAATCTAAGCTCCATGGAAACGTGCAAGTTGAAGGACCCTGTTCCAGAATAAGGATCTTTGAGCTTTAACCAAATTATATTTTTGTTTCCTCATCAAAAACATACCTGAAGTTGTACTGTGCTTCATTCTCCTGTAGTAGTAGTAGTAGTAGCAGCAGTAGTAGTAGTAGTAGCAGCAGCAGTAGTAGTAGCAGCAGCAGTAGTAGTAGTAGTAGCAGCAGTAGTAGTAGTAGTAGCAGCAGCAGTAGTAGTAGCAGCAGTAGTAGTAGTAGTAGCAGCAGTAGTAGTAGTAGTAGCAGCAGCAGCAGTAGTAGTAGTAGTAGCAGCAGTAGTAGTAGTAGTAGCAGCAGCAGTAGTAGTAGCAGCAGTAGTAGTAGTAGCAGCAGTAGTAGTAGTAGTAGCAGCAGCAGTAGTAGTAGCAGCAGTAGTAGTAGTAGTAGTAGTAGTAGTAGTAGTAGCAGCAGTAGTAGTAGTAGCAGCAGTAGTAGTAGCAGCAGCAGTAGTAGTAGTAGCAGCAGTAGTAGTAGTAGTAGCAGCAGCAGTAGTAGCAGCAGCAGTAGTAGTAGTAGCAGCAGTAGTAGTAGTAGTAGCAGCAGCAGTAGTAGTAGCAGCAGTAGTAGTAGTAGTAGTAGTAGTAGCAGCAGCAGTAGTAGTAGCAGCAGTAGTAGTAGTAGCAGCAGTAGTAGTAGTAGTAGCAGCAGCAGTAGTAGTAGCAGCAGCAGTAGTAGTAGCAGCAGTAGTAGTAGTAGCAGCAGTAGTAGTAGTAGTAGCAGCAGCAGTAGTAGCAGCAGCAGTAGTAGTAGTAGCAGCAGTAGTAGTAGTAGTAGCAGCAGCAGTAGTAGTAGTATTTGAGCGCATTTGTTTGTTTTATGGAGTTGTTTTAGGTCAATATTGTGATTATAACAGACTCATCGACGGGGGTCAGAGGTCATAACCATAGCGACACACGAGCACTGTGGCTCTTCTTAAACCTTTTTATTGTTTTTTTTCTGTCTTTCACTTCCAAATCTTTACCTCCTTCTAACGCTTTGCTTTTCTGGGCGCTGCAGATCCTGTTCCTGGTTTAGCCGCGGGCAGCAGGTCTGTGTTGTATAAGCGTTTCCTGGAGCGGGGTGAAAGGTCACAGGGGTCACGAGGAAGACATATTCAGAACGTATTTACAAGGGAAAAAAAAAAACTGTCAGAGAGTGTAAACAAGATGAACGTGCGAACATGAGCAACAAAGAGAAACAAAGAGACACATCACCTGTAGACGGCAGGTTTGTGTTTTCTGACTTTCTTTTGGTGAATATTTCATGTTTTGCATCAGTCCAAAGGTCCAATATCACACGAAACGGACTCTTGTGAACTTTAAATCATGTTCTAATGTTGTTTCCTCCTCAAAAACATCTGGAGTTGTGTTTGTTTCATTCACATGTTTGAGTAACTCTTTATTATTAGTCTGTCTACATCTCCAAAGCTCAGTTAAAGGGCCACTAAACACCAAAATCACTTTTTTCTACTGATTAGTTGTGTAACTGGGTTTAAAATAGAAGTGTAAACCTATCGCTGGCCTTATTTTGGCATTTTAGTGCAGATTTGTTAAAAATCAAACTTTTGGCCACTGCAGAAGTGTTTGTGGCCCAAGACAGGTCCTGACTGATGTGAACTCCCAGGAACCTGAAGCTCTGGACCACCTCTACTGTCTCCCCTTCGATGCTGATGGGTTGGTGGTTGCCTTGTCGTTGTCATCTGAAATCTAAGATAACCTCCTTTGTCTTCTTAGAGTTCAGGGCCAGGTTGTTGTCCTTGCTCCAGTGTGTCAGGAGCTCCACCTCCTCCCTGTAGGCTGTCTCATTGTTGTCTGAGATCAGGCCTATCACTGTGGTGTCGTCAGCGAACTTCACGATCGTGTTGGTACTGTGCTTGGGAACACAGTCGTGTGTGAAGAGGGAGTAGAGTAGTTGACTGAGCATGCATCCCTGTGGAATGCCCGTGTTCAGGGTGATGGATTCTGAACAGAGTTTGCCCATGCGCACAGACTGGGGTCTGTTGCTCAGGAAGTCCAGTATCCATCTGCAGAGTTGTGAGCTGAGACCAAGATTGTTCAGCTTAGTGGCCAGCTTTAGGGGGGGGTGGTGTTGAAAGCGGAGCTGTAGTCGATGAACAGCATCCGCACATAGCTGTTGGGTTCCTCCAGGTGAGAAAGGGCAGTGTGAAGGGCCAATGAGATGCCATCCTCTGTTGACCTGTTTGCCCTATATGCAAATTGTGTGGGTCCAGGGATGGGGGGTATTGGCCTTGATGTGCGACAGCACCAGTCGTTCAAAGCATTTCAGCACAATGGGCGTGAGCGCCACTGGACGGTAGTCGTTCAGGGACTTGATGGCTGCCTGCTTGGGGACAGGAACAATGGTGCTGGTTTTCAGGCAGGTGGGGACTGTGGCTTGTTCCAGGGAGATGTTGAACAGGCTTGTGAAAACTGCACTCAGTTGGCCTGCGCAGTATTTCAGAACCCGCCGGGGAATGCCATCAGGTCCTGGTGCTTTGCGAGGATTGATGTTGCAGAGGGCACGCCTAACCTCATGTTCGCTTAGTACCAGGATGTGTGATGTGGTCTCTGTGAATCCAGTGGGGTGATGGGGGATGGGTCTCTCGTCGAAATGTGCAAAGAATTTGTTGCGGTTGTCGGGGAGAGTTGGGTTGTGAGAGCTGGGCAAGCAGGGGTTGATTCTCTTGTAATCTGTAAATGATTTAATGCCTTGCCACATGCGTCTAGGGTCAGAGTCTACAAAGTGCTGCTCTATCTTTCCTTTATAGGAGCGCTTTGCTTCTCTGATACCCCTCTTCAGGTTGCCCCTGGCTGTTGAGTAGGCTACCTGGTCGCCCGAGTGGAAAGCATTGTCCCTGAGTGTCAGCAGGCTTTGGACTTCCCTATTCATCCAGGGCTTGCGGTTAGGGAAAGTACGGATGGTTTTGTATGTAGTTACATTGTCCACACAGAAGATAATGTACAGTCCCTGACAAAAGTCTTGTCGCTTATCCATTTTGTAGAAACAAAAGCTTATAACCTGACTTTAAATTAATCGATTGGTTTTAGAAATGTCTCATATGAAAGCTAAAAAAGCTAAAAATTATGCTCTATATACTAAAATAAATTTGCTTCACTGAAGAAAGATTGATCATTTAATGAACACAGAAAGGTCAGATTTTGGCAAGACAAAAGTCTTGTCGCCTACAGAAAATTGAACAAATAATTTACTTCAAATACGAAAATATGTTGCATAACATCAGTGAATTAAGTAGTGGTGCTGTGAGATCCATATTTAATATCTTGTATGACTTCCATGAGCTTGAAGGACTGCATCCATGCGGTTCGACAATGATTCATACAATTTGTTGATGAAGTCATCAGGAATACAAAGAAAGCAGTCTTACATGCCTCCCAGAGTTCATCAAGATTCTTTGGTTTTGCCTTCCATGCTTCCTCTTTCATTCTACCCCAGACATGCTCAATGATGTTCATGTCTGGTGACTGGGCTGGCCAGTCCTGGAGCACCTTGATCTTCTTCGCCTTGAGGAACTTTGATGTAGAGATAGAAGTATGCGATGGAGCACCATCCTGCTGCAAAATTTGACCCCTTTTATGGTTGGGAATGTAAGAGGTAGCTAATACTTCTTGATATTTTAGGCTATTGATATTGCCTTCCACCCTGCAAATGTCTCGCACACCCCCATACTGGATGTAACCCCAGACCATGATTTTTCCACCACCAAACTTAACTGTTTTCTGGGTGAATCTTGGATCCATGCGGGCTCCAGTAGGTCTCCTGCAATATTTGCGGCGGCTGTGATGTAATTCAACCGAGGATTCATCTGAGAAATCCACCTTCTGCCACTTTTCCAGTGTCCATCCTTTTAGCAGGCTGTGGGCCTTGGCAAATGCCACACGGTTTTTTAATTGCCTTTTGTTTAGTGCTGGTTTCTGTGCACTGATTCGACCATGGAGGCCATTTTGAGACAGAATTCTACAAACTGTTCTGGTTGACACAGGGACTTGAGGTGACCAGGCCTGGTGGAGCTCTGCTGCAGTGGAAAAGGGGCTGGCCTTGGATTTTGGAATCAACAAACGGTCCTCCCGAGCAGTTGTCTTGCGGGGTCTGCCGGACCTGGGCTTGTCAAAAACATCTCCAGTCTTTTCAGATCTTTTTCTTATTCTTTGTACTTGACGCTGAGACACATTGAAGGTGTCAGCCACCTCAGCAGTGGATCTGGTCTTCAGCCTCTTGATAATTAACGCTTTGGTCTCAGGGTGGAGCTTAGGCATGTTGTCAGAGGTCAAGTTGCAGTTGATGTGAAGGTCTGGTGTGCTGGGGTTCTTTTTATACACACCCACTAATTGATTGATCAGTAACTGATCACAGGTGAGGCTGTAATCTAGGATTGGGTGCATCATATGACAAGGCGACAAGACTTTTGTCTTGCCAAAATCTGACCTTTCTGTGTTCATTAAATGATCAATCTTTCTTCAGTGAAGCAAATTTATTTTAGTATATTGAGCATAATTTGGGAGGGTTTTAGCTTTCATATGAGACATTTCTAAAACCAATCGATTAATTTAAAGTCAGGTTATAAGCTTTTGTTTCTACAAAATGGATAAGCGACAAGACTTTTGTCAGGGACTGTAATCCAGTACAGAGGATGCAAAGGTGTTTAAATCTGAGTGGCTGTTCGAAGTGGGGCTCTGATTGAATAGGTCCCAGTCAGTGTCTTCAAAACAGTCCTGCAGGCTATCAATAGCGCCTTCAGGCCAGACTCTGACGATCTGGCTTCTAGGCTTTGATCTGGCAATTAAAGGTTTATACGCCGGGGTCAATAACAAGGAAATGTGGTCGCAGCGTCCGAGATGGGGGGAGGGGGATGCTTTGTAAGCTTTGGCTATGTTACAGTACACTAGATCCAGTGTGTTCTTCCTTCTGGTTGGAAAGTCCACAAACTGATAAAATTTAGGCAAAACGGATTTCAGATTGACATGATCCGGCGATAATAAACACTGCGTCAGGGTGTGCGTTCTGCAGTTTGGTGATAGCGTTATGGAGCTTATCCAATGCGAGCTTAGCGTTAGCTTGGGGAGAGATGTAAACAGTGAAGAGAAACACTGCGGTAAATTCCCTCGGGAGGTGAGGAGTTACTCACCTATGTACACACGCCGCCGCCTTTGTCCTTGCCCGAGTTTGCAGTACGGTCAGTCCGAAAAACAGTCCAGCCAGCAATCTGAATAGCCGAGTCGAGGATGTTAGCACTTAGCCAGGTTTCGGTGAAAAGTAGAGCACAGCTGTTCCACCTCTGCGCCGAAATCCTTAATCTTAACTCGTCGATCTTGCTGATTATGGATTGGGTGTTTGCGAGGACCAAACTGGGGAGAGGAAGTTTGTGCGGGCAGTTTCTGAGCCTCAACTGAATGCCGGCTCTCTTGCCCCGCTTCTGTCTCCTGTGTCTCCTCCGACGTTGATATCTCTTTGCTCGGGTAGTTATCCAGGCAGGCACCGTGGTTCTGAGTAACTCCTCCGGGATGTTCGGGGGAGGTGGTGGCATAAAGCCTTCGAGTCCGATGTTGATGAGTTTTCCTGGACTGTAGGTTGTACATGTACTAACTAACTGTTGACTGTAGCTAATAATGTCTAAAACGAGGTTAATAACAATAAAGGAAAAAGTTGCATCTGTTTTGGGAGCTCCGGGCCGCTGCGTCTGTGTGCGCCGCCATCTTTAGCAGTTACCTTGATTAGACTAAACCGGGTCTAATCAAGGACTAAACCAGGTCTAATCAAGGACTAAACCAGGTCTAGCCAAGGACTAAACCAGGTCTAATCAAGGACTAAACCAGGTCTAATCAAGGACTAAACCGGGTCTAATCAAGGACTAAACCGGGTCTAATCAAGGACTAAACCGGGTCTAATCAAGGACTAAACCGGGTCTAATCAAGGACTAAACCGGGTCTAATCAAGGACTAAACCGGGTCTAATCAAGGACTAAACCAGGTCTAATCAAGGACTAAACCAGGTCTAGCCAAGGACTAAACCAGGTCTAATCAAGGACTAAACCAGGTCTAATCAAGGACTAAACCAGGTCTAATCAAGGACTAAACCAGGTCTAGCCAAGGACTAAACCAGGTCTAGCCAAGGACTAAACCAAGTCTAATTAAGGACTAAACCAGGTCTAATCAAGGACTAAACCAGGTCTAGCCAAGGACTAAACCAGGTCTAATCAAGGACTAAACCGGGTCTAATCAAGGACTAAACCGGGTCTAATCAAGGACTAAACCGGGTCTAATCAAGGACTAAACCGGGTCTAATCAAGGACTAAACCGGGTCTAATCAAGGACTAAACCGGGTCTAATCAAGGACTAAACCAGGTCTAATCAAGGACTAAACCAGGTCTAGCCAAGGACTAAACCAGGTCTAATCAAGGACTAAACCAGGTCTAATCAAGGACTAAACCAGGTCTAATCAAGGACTAAACCAGGTCTAGCCAAGGACTAAACCAGGTCTAATTAAGGACTAAACCAGGTCTAACCAAGGACTAAACCAGGTCTAGTCCAGGACTGGACCCGTTCAGACCTATGCCTGGTTCCTGGGGCGGCAGTAGCTCAGTTGGTAGAGCGTTTGTCCACTCACCCACAGGTTGGCGGTGCAATTCCAGCTCCCACAGATGAATGCTGTCGTTGTGTCCTTGGGCAAGACACTTAGGCCCCCTCGCCCCAGTGTCTGCGCGCACTGGTGTATGAATGTGTGTGTGAATGGGTGAGTGGTTCCTCAATGCAAAGAACTTTGAGTGTCTTGAAGGTGGAAAAGCGCTGTATAAAATGGGACCATTTACCTGGTCTGGTCTGGTCTGGGGTGTGGTTGGACTCTTCTCCTCTGCCCCCTGTGGAGCCCTAGTCTCTTTGTGAACCAGTTTCTGATCCTCTGCAGCACAGCAGGTCTCTCCTGGACACTGGGCTCGTGGAAATGTGCCCGAGCGGCGTACCACTTCTTCAGGTTTCTGGACAGGGCCTCACCGAAGGCGGGGTTTCGTTCATTCGTAATTGCCATTTCCATATAGACTGGGGTCTTATACTCATCCCACAGGTCGTCCGTGGCCTTCATCATGATCTTCTCCATCAGCTCTATGGACACGGACGGGTCTTTGGGGGCAGAGTAGTAGCACTGGGCCACAAAACAGTAGCTTTTCTTACTGGCAATCTGCTCTTCGGTCCACGGGTCGTCCTCGATCTCCTTGTTGCACTTGGGGACTATCAGGGCTCGAGCGGACCCCATCTTTCTCAACTTCTTCAAGGAGAAGCGTTTGCCCCGAGGGAGGTGAATAGTGCTCTTTAGGAAGTAGTGGACAGTGTCATCTCCACTCTCCTCCTCCACTTCCTTCTCCTCCTCCTCTTCCTCCACCAATTCCTTCTCCTCCTTCTCACTTTCCTCATCTTCCTTCTCTTCCTCTTTCTCTTCCTTCTCACTCTCCTCCTCCTCCTTCTCACTCTCCTCTTCTTCCTTCTCACTCTCCTCCTCTTCACTGTGTATTGTGCAATGTGTGAGAGTGAAGTTTCTCTCTGCTTCCTCCTCCCAGTCAGAAGAGCAATCTGACCAAGTTTGCTCCTCCTCATCTTCCTTCTCCTCCTCCTCCTCTTCTTGTTCCTTCTCCTCCTTTTCCTTCTCACTCTCCTCCTCTTCACTGTGTATTGTGCGATGTGTGAGAGTGAAGTCTCTCTCTGCTTCCTTCTCCCAGTCAGAAGAGCAATCTGACCACGTTTGCTCCTCCTCCTCCTCTGGACCAGCAGCTGATCTCTCCATTTCTCTCTGCCACTGCTCCTCTTTTTCCTCCATCTCTTCCTCATCAGATCCAGTTTCTTTTCCTCTGTTTTCCACTGGACACTGATGCTCCTCTTTCTCCTCCTCTTTCTGCTCCTTCCGCTCCTCAGTCAGATCCTCCTCTCCCTGCCCTTTCTCCTCCAGCTCTGGCCTTGTTCTGGTGGTTCTCATCTGGTCCTTCAGCCTCTCCAGAGCCAGACTCGTAGCTCTGGTTAAGGCCTCGTATTTGGTGACTCCAGACATGATCAACTCCACGTCCCCAGCCTTAACTTTGGCGTAATGCACCGTTGTAGTCTCCAACTGAACCTCCACCTGATGCTCCTCAGTGAACTTCAGCAGAGCCTGGAGCGGGGACTCTGAGTCTTTCTGTTCTGAGTTTTCGACGGACATTTTGTTGAGCTTTGATTTGCTGCTAGATAAATTTAAATTCCTTCTCTGCGTAGTAGTAGCAGTAGTAGTAGTGGTACTAGCAGTAGTAGTAGTGTTAACTGTAGTCTCTCTGTTTCTCGGTGAATATGTGAGTTATGGCTGACGTCTCTTCTGTTGCCTCCTCCACATGTGTTAGGTTGTGATGTCATAAAGAGCTGATGACATCACAAAGTGACTGGGTCTCTTTGAGGATGGGTTGCCATGGAAACCACGGCGTTCTAGAATAGAATTCCGGTCACCCTTGGAGATCGGAACTCGGAATGAGGTCATCTTTGATTTAACTGACTTTGAGCGCCCCCTGGTGGTTTTTCTGTAAATTAAACATGTTTTGGTCCTTGTTTATATTATGGTTGCTAGGTAACATAGGGCTGTGTATGTCACATCTGCTGCCCATGTCCAACCAGGAAGTAAAATGATAAACTTCACCAAACGAATGAAAAAAATGTAAAATATTGTGTTACTTCTTTAAATCTAATGATGTGATTATGTTTAAGTGAGATGAGTCGAACCTGTCGTGTGTGCTTTAAACTACAGGTGTCGTGTCACATGACCCCAGAGCACCAATGAGTGACAGCCTGAGCTCATCTCGCATGTTAAACTCTCGCTCTCCCCTCTGTGACTCAGGGGACATCCAGGTGTGTTACCTGTGACTGAGTGCACCTGTGATGATGTCACTGCTGTGGGTGGGGCCTGTTGCCATGGATCTGCAGGTACCAAACACGTGTCGATGTGGAATAACAGGAGCACACACAGAAATCCTTTTGAAACCAAACTGGGGATAAGCTGTGACGTGTCTGTACATTTTATTCTTCTTTGGTTCAGGAAAACAAACCTGTAAAGGTCAGTGCTGATGGTTGGGTCTGAAGTCATCATGTAACTTTGGTTGCCAATTATGGTGTAATTTGAGATAAGGTTACATAAGTTACTTCTTTTAACATGTTTTCTACTCAAAACATTTTCCTAACCTTAACATGTTTTAACCATGTGTTTAT
Source organism: Taenioides sp. WSHXM2023 (assembly GCA_029959045.1). Lineage (NCBI taxonomy): Eukaryota > Metazoa > Chordata > Actinopteri > Gobiiformes > Gobiidae > Taenioides > Taenioides sp. WSHXM2023. Next base: position 41,493,182 of record CM057085.1, read on the forward strand.
CAATGTACATTGTCCCTTTTTAAATAAATAAATAAATAAATAAATAAAATAAAAACATAGCCTAACGGGCTCTATTCACGCTTATGCCACAAAACCGGAAGACGCTTGGAAACATGCGAACGACGACTTCCTTTGGGCTCTGTTGGCGATAATAACTGACAAAATCCAGGAAAACTGAGAAAATGGCTCGGTTTTCTTCATCTAGATGTCATTGTATTCTTTCTTTTTTCCTTTAATAAATTGCCTGTTAATTTGTGTAATCTAATTTGTCTGACTTAATAAAAACAAAATAAAAAAAATGTGATTGTAGTGTTCCGTTATGTTCGGCAGATCAGCAGTTCCATCCAGCTGCCTGTAAGTGACACTGAACCAGAGATTAGAGTCCCGTCCCTCCTGGAAAGCTTCATCAGGTCGTGAAGACGCTGCTGCTGAATCCACGGTTTTATCACATGCCCAGAATCGGGAACGACACTGGAAGTCGTCATCCGCGTGTTTCCAAACGTCTTCCGGTAACCGCGAATAGAGCCTATCCTTAGAATTACTGATTCTTTTCATCAAACAGGAGCGTTTGTTTACCTGCTTTACACGTTTTCGCTGCTTCCCGTATCTTCCTCAGAAGCGTCATGTGATGGTGTAGAGATGCGTCTTGTGCTGCTTTACGTGGTTTTGTCAGACAGTAGTGACTCTTACGCCCCCTAGTGTCTGACTCCTTCTCCAGGAGCTGACCCCCTGTGTGTGACAGTGTACGCTCCCTAAAACAGGGGTCTCCAACCTGTAGCTCGGGGGCCACCAGTAGTTCTCCACCCCTTTCCAAGCAGCTCGCCAAAGGATTTCTGAATTATACGATTTGTGCTGAATAACTAAGATCTGATTAATAAGATAAGATATGCCTTTATTAGTCCCACAGTGGGGAAATTCCAGTGTTGCAACGCACAGTTCAAGAACAGCAGGAAAATGGAACATGCAATAAAACAAGATCATAGATAATGGCTAAAAAAATAATAATTTAGAAATAGACTTAAAATAGACTCTAATGTAACACACTGTTTCGATGGAGCAAAAATATAAAATACCAAAAAACTTATGTACAATAAAAGTAACAGTGCAGCAAATGAACAGAGTAAATCTCAGTAAAGTGACTTCAGTGTATTATGTTATTTACAGTAATGACTATGTTTATGTACAGACAGGATAAATATCAGTAAAGTGACATGAGTGAATTGTACCAGAGGTCTTCAGTATTGCACATAGATAGAGTTGAATGACACATGTTCAGTGTTAACAGTGTTCACATGTTCAGTGTTAACAGTGTTCATTATACAGTCTGACAGCAGCAGGAAGGAAAGACCTGCGAAACCTCTCCTTCACACAGCGAGGGTGAATCAGTCTGTCACTGAAGCTGCTCTCCAGAGCAGACAGGGCGTCCTGCAGGGGGCGACACTCATGGTCCAGCATAGAGATGACCTTAGCCAGGACCCTCTTGTCCCCCACCTGCTGCACTGAGTCCAGAGGACAGCCCAGGACGGAGCTGGACTTCTTGATGACCTTGTCCAGCTTCTTCCTCTCCCTCTCTGTGATGCTGCTGCTCCAGCAGACCACACCGGAGCAGCATGGATTTATCATTGTAAATCCATTTTAATGCCTACATTTTTTATAACTTTTTAATGCTCTAACTGTCCCCATCTAAGGCTCGCCGTGGCTCTTATATTTACTCAATTTCTTCTGACCTCTAAAATGAGTAGCTGTGGTGGATACCTCTGCCATCTCTCCACGGTGTTAGTATTTCAGTTCATTTAAATTTTCATTACGTTAATTACAGCACATAGTTACCTCCGCCAAGGAGGTTATGTTTTCGCCTGAGTCTGTCTGTTTGTTTGTTTGTTTTTGTTTGTTTGTTAGCAAGATAACTCAAAAAGTTATGGACGGATCTTGAAGAAATTTTCAGGAAATGTTCCTAATGGTAAATCCAACAGATGATTAGATTTTGGATTCTGGATCACTTTGAAAATTTCGTTAGCATTGCGTTAAATGGGGCTTGGCGGAGGTCTGCGCTCTCGAGTGCTTTTCTAGTTTAATTTAATTTCGTTATTTAGACTTATATTCTGACTTGGGCACACATATTTTAGTTAATATAAGTCTGAATGAAGGCTCGACTCTTGGCAGAGAACAACTACGCCGAACAAAGGAGGGAGAACTATTTAGTTTTGTTAAGTTAGTTTGTCTAGTTTGTTCAAGGTTACTTTAGTGTCACTTATTATTTTCTGTATTATAACTCTGAAAAACCCAATGAGAGTCTCCTGGTTTCCCATAACCGGGACACTGTCTCATCCAGGATACTGAAATCAGGATACTGTGTGGACACTAACAAAACCAGGATACTCCAAAACCCCGATCATAACCGGAATACTCGAGCGCATGTAACTCTGTACTGACAATTATTCAAACATTTTAGATTGTGAGTCAAATAATGAAAATCAAAATAACAAATGAAATGCCACGATGAGTTCTGTAGTTCTGAACAGGATGTCAGTTGAACGCTTTATGCTGTTAAATCCGCTGTATAGCGCTTGAGAGTGCTCCCGTGGATCATTTTGTTATAACTGTGACATTTTAAATCACAATATTGATCTAAAAAGACTTAATAAAAGAAACAAACGCGCTGACTTCGGCGTTAGAAAACTGGTGTTCAATGGAGCTGACGTGGACGAAAATGTCATGACGACAAAGCGCCGCATGGGCCCCTCCAAAACCAGGACTAAACCAGGACTAAACCAGGACTAAACCAGGACTAAACCAGAACTAAACCAGGACTAAACCAGGCTGTGGACAGCTGCGCATCACAATAGAGCAGAGCGTCTTTTTACATTTGGACCAAAACGACGGCACGACGCTGCCCAATCCTACGAGTATCACCCATTAAGAAAATCAAACTGGAGAAGGAAGAGCGGACGTCACAGTGGGTGACGCGGGAGCTGAAAACGGGGGGAGATCGACAAAATGGCATTTTGAAAATAAGCGATTAAAGATTACGGTAATTTCTGGACTGTAAGACGCTACTTTTTTCTCACACTTTGAATCCTGCGCCTTAAACAACAATGCGGCTAAAATATGGACGGATTATTTGTTTATCAACACAGCGGATGTGCTCACAGCCTGAGTGCAGAAAGAGCCGCCGTCTGTGCGGTGAACATGATGTTGCAACACTAGCTAGCGACGTGTGATAAAAAAAGTTCTGATGCTAAATGAACATTAGTGAGTGGGACACGTCTTAATGACCCGTATGTGTTAAACGCAGGTGAGGCGTAAATGACGAGAAGAAACGTCTCAAACTTCAGTAGCCGAACATCCACTCATACCTGATCGATACACCTAGCCCCGCCTCCTGGACATCCACTCATACCTGATCGATACACCTAGCCCCGCCTCCTGGACATCCACTCATACCTGATCGATACACCTAGCCCCGCCCCCCAGGACATCCACTCATACCTGATCAATACACGTAGTCCCGCCCCCTGAGAGCCTGAAATTTGCTGAAATCCTACGAGACACTGACATGATTCCAGACAGAACAGAGGCTCTTTGGAAAACACACAAAAAACTGCTGCAGCTTTTAAGTTAAAGACAATCGATCTGGCTGTCGAAGAAGGAAATGGAGCTGCTGCACGTTGGCATCAGTGAGTCGATGGTGAGACGTTGGCGACGGCAGTGTGACGAACTGATTCAACGCAAAAAGACGACAAAAGCTTTCAGAGGCAATACAAGCAGATGTCCCGAACTTGTAAACGATCTTGAAGACGTGGACACCTGCGGCTTACAGACAGGTGCGGCCTATATGTATATGTTTTTGTTTTTTCTTTTAAAATGTACTTGATGCGGCTTATATTCAGGTGCACTCAACAGTCCGGAAATTACAGTCCTCAAACATAAATCTCTCCACATACAACTTCAGAGGGTCAATGAGAAGAAACTACTAGAACATACTGCTATAAAAGCTGACTCCTTAAAGTTGTTTCAGACCAATATTACAGCCTATGTAACGGCTGCGGAACTCTTCGCCAGGCCGTATACGAAAGACAGGACACAGTATGGAGTCGGTCAGCTTTACTCCTGTGACAGACGTATAAATACTCTATTAATAAATACTCTATTAACATGTCTTCACACATATCAGGCACTGGCTCCTGTAAAAATCAGAACAGCACGTGACATGGCCGCTCATTTTCATGGCATTCAGAACAATGTTACAATATCAAGTGAACTTTACAATCCAAATAAAATGTACAAAATTCAAAATTAGAGCACCACAATACATCCATTACATGTGAAAACGTCTTATCAACATGTGTTCTTGTATTTATGTTAAAAGAATGTTGGTTTTTGTAAAATATATTCTTTTCAACCCAGACAGAACTTACCCTCCGCAGTCTCCAACGTGCTACTGAGAGGGGAAGTTGAACTACCAAAATAAAACGTGGGCACAGCGCACACTTCCAGTTTTCAAAATAAAATGTCAAAATGATAAAATTCACATATAAATTATATTCAAACATAAAATACAACCAGGAAACAGTAATGACTCTGTAATTAATTAATAATATTAGTAATTTTAACTCTGTTACACCTACAACAATGACAAAATGCGAAATAAAGACCTGCGTATGCTACAGTTTTATTGATTTATCAGAAATCTTGTTACGAGGAGAGCTCCAGACCACCCCTGCGTTTGAAAACAGAAGGAGCAAAAAGTTTCCCTTCTTAAAATAGTTTTCAGTTTTCAAACAGCTGTGTCCATTTAAAGTCTCCGGTCTTCAGCTGTACCTGTGTCTGCGAAGACATCAGCGTCACCTGTCTGACCCCTGACCTCCCCTGACCACGAGGAGGGCAGAGGTCAGGTCGGACTGAGCGTGCTCCACGGACCACACACGGAAAAGTACCAGGAAACAGCCGCCACCTCTGCTCCAGTTTGACCCACATGTCGGTAAACGCTCGTGTTTAGACTCGAACCTTTGCAGTTCCTGGACGTTTTGTACCAGCACCATTTTGTGCTCAGTTCATGAACACGGCATTTTTCCTCAAAGGGACAAAAGACACAACCTTAAAGTGGAAACAAAAGACACGACCTTAAAGTGGAAACAGCTGATCACAAAAGGTGGACAAAGATAAAGATAAACTAAATGAATTTGTGCAGATGCAGATGTCTGAAGAGTCAAAGTGCCTCTGACAGGAGAGACCACTCATTTACTTAGTAGTAGTAGTAGTAGTAGTAGTAGTAGTAGTAGTAGTAGTAGTAGTAGTAGTAGTAGTAGTAGTAGTAGTAGTAGTAGTAGTAGTAGCAGCAGCAATAACAATAGCAGCAGTTGTAGTAAATCTGCTCATCTCATGAACACTGTACTTTTCCCCAGAGGGACAGTTCCAGAGACACGTCCTTAATGTGGAAACAGCTCATCACAAAAAGTGGATAAAAATAAACTAAAATAATTCATAATCCAAACAGTGTTGCCCAGTGCTGCAACAACCCAGAAAACATCTAAATGAGAGCCATTCACACACGGACTGAGGCGGGACAGGACGGCTACACAGGGATCGAAACAACTATTTTCGTTTTATATAATATCATCTGTACTTAAACTTGGATACCACATGCTAAATTGCCGGAGCCCTTACTGCTACAACGTGAAGACGAATAGACCGTGCGCTCGTGTAATCCGCAGGAACTGAAACTGTCAATATTTGATAGCACAAAGAATCCTGCAGTTGTACATATTGTAAATATTGGGTACGCGTTATTTGTCTATTCACTTTTTTCCCTATTCAACATTGGGCACCAGCCTCTAAACTTAAATACCCAGTGTCTTGTGTATTTTTACTGGTCTTTCACCTCGCAGATCCATGTCCTGTTCCTCATTTCACTAAAACACACTTCAGATCTTTATATTTAAGGTTTTACTACAAATTATAAAGTATTTTGCCCAGTTTGGACATTTTTAACGGTTAGTACTAGCAGCAGCAGTAGTATAAGTAGTAATAGTAGCCCTGATGCCCTACCTTAAACCCCGAGTGACGAATATAAATTGAAGTGAGTGACTCTGAATCACCCACACCTGCTCTGAACAAGAACATTTAATGACAGGCTGCAGTGCCCTCACGTACTACTACTGCGTGTACTACCGTGTACTTTTGTCTTAATGGGGCGAGTGAGGTGTTTCGTAGAAGTATTTATAGTAGTATCCAGTCAGGACATGTGGCTCTGAGCACACGGGTACAAGTACATGATATATATTTGTTTGAATTGAGTCATAGCAACAGGGCGTGTGATGTTTTGCAGTAGCAGTGGTGGTACTGAGTATATATGTTGGAAAGTAGTAGTAGCAGTAGTAGTAATAATAGTGTTAATAGCAGGAGTCTAATCTGTTTATGCAAATTCAAACAAACAGAACTGTACGTCTGATCTGGAGCAAATACACAAGACAAAGAGACAGGAGCAGGCAGGAGCAGGCAGGAGCAGACAGGAGCAGACAGGGGCTGGCTGCTGCTGCTGCTAACCCCACACAGGAGGGCGAAGTACCAGGGCAGCGGACAGCCAAGAAATAACACTGTAAGAGTTATTATTTCATCATGTTACTCTCATGTTTAACCCAGAGACGGTTTATAAACGGAAAGATCTCGCCCCCGCCGCCGTGTTCCGAACAGGAAGTGATTTAAGGTCTCTGCTGACTCTGCGTAGGCCTCATCGGGGGGAAACGGGGCAGAGAGCAGAGAGACATTCAGACAATAGAATTCACTGAGGTCCACACCACAGACTGTGTAAAGACGTGGGCTGAGCGAGTGTGACGTCACCCACCGCGTTCAGTCAAATGAAGCTCACCGAGGCCAGCAGCTGTACGGTCGAATTTGGAGCCGAGTTTCATGTTTGTAATTCCGACCATGAGTGTCATAGCAACCAAAGAGCCAATCAGGGGCGAGGTTGCTGAAGGTGACGCCCCTTCCCGCCCACATCACTGTTTCAACAAGGCTGTCAATCAAACCTGCTGCTAACGCTAACAGGAGGGACCACAGGGAAAGAGGGCAGCTAATTTCTGTTATTAATGTTCATATTTTGATTTAGAGACAAAATAGTGAAATAAAAACCCCAGGATCATGTAGAGCGGGTTAATACGAACATTTTAAGACTAAAACAAGGAGCCTGACAGCAGTTTATTTTTCAGTAGAAAAAGAATTGGAGCCAGAGTCGATGGAGCCGGAAGTGCGCCCATGCTCATTTCTTATTTGCGGGTAGCGGGTTAGCGATGTCAGAGTCTGGCAGACGCTCTGCTGCTTTAAGCTTTAAGACCACAGTGTCTCCTCTGGTCCAGGTCCACTTAAACCTGAGACCAGAGTCCAGACCAGGCGACCAGACCCAAGACCAGACCAGAGTCCAGACCAGAGTCCAGACCAGAGACCTGATCCGAGTCTAGACCAGAGACCAGACCCAAGTCCAGACCAGAGACCAGACCCAAGTCCAGACCAGAGACCAGACCAGAGACAAGACCAGAGTCCAGACCAGAGACCTGACCAAAGACCTGATCCGACTCCAGACCAGAGACCAGACCAGAGTCCTGACCAGAGTCCTGACCAGAGTCCTGACCAGAGTCCTGACCAGAGTCCTGACCAGAGTCCTGACCAGAACCGTCTGGAAGGTCAGATCCGTTTCTTGAAACTTAAGACAGAGGAGAGTGAAGAGCCTGTGTCCTTCTGGAACCTTCTGCTCCTGCATCAGAGGAACTCACAAAACAAAAACAGCTCATGTGTTTAGCCTCATTTGAACTGCTTCACTCCTCAGAACATCAACAGGAGACTTGGTCCAAACTTAATCCAGGCTCAGTCCAGATTTAGGTCAGACTGAATCCAGATTGAGTCCAGACGGTCTCGTCTCACTGTGTCAGACGCACTTTCAAAAACGGGAAAATACAGAGAGAAAGAGAGAGAAGGAGAGAGAGAAAGAGAGAGAAAGGAGAGAGAGAAGGAGAGAGAGAAGGAGAGAGAAAGGAGAGAAAGAAGGAGAGAGAGAAAGAGAGAGAAGGAGAGAGCGAGAGAGAGAAAGAGAGAGGAGAGAGAGAAAGAGAAAGAGAGAGAAGGAGAGAGAAAGAGAGAGAGAGAGAAAGAAAAAGAAGGAGAGAGAGAAAGAGAGAGAGGGAAAGAAGTGAAGGGGGGTGCTGAACTCAACATCTGGAATACAAATACTGTCTTGTTCTTTTGTTTCCTCTTCTCAGCACGCTGGCAGAGTGGTTAGCTTTCCTGCCTCACAGCACACAGACGCGCACACACACACACACACACACACACACAGAGCGGGCGCTCCCACGCTAGCGGGAGGGACCTCAGGGAATGAAGGCACCTGATCAGTTGGTTATTAACGTTCAGATCTTGATTTAGGGACAAACAGTGAAATAAAAACCCCAGGTTCATGCAGAGTGGGTTAATACGAACATTTTAAGCCCAAAATAACGAGTCTGACAGCGGCAGGTACAAACAGGGGGCCACGTTTTTTCAGTGGAAAGTGAATTGGAGCCAGTTTTGATGGAGCCAGAAGCGCGTCCATGTTCACTTCCTGTTATACAGTCTATGACCAGGACAGAGGGGGTGTCTCATAGTTGTTATTACAGATCTGTGGTTTGGAGTCAGTGTTTTCTCTCATCCAACTGTGGAATTCCCTTTTCCCATAATGCATCAGTCTGACGCCATTGGTTTAACACATGCTTCATATGTTTAACCGTGTCCTCCCGGCCTATACGTTTGACATGGATTTTCCATTAGAACAGCTGTGGACCGAGGCCTTCCCAGCACTACTGTTTCCCCTCACGCTCCTCATCCTTCACTCACTCTGCTCTGTGTTACACCCCTGCCCCTCTGTCCCCGCTCTAGTGGACGCTCCAGATACTGCAGCTCCCGGGAGCTCTGGCCCAGAAAGAATTCTCCAATGGAGCGCAATGCATTTTGGGAATTCAAACTGCCTGTGTTCTGACAGGGCATCTGGCTTTCACAAAGGTCAGGTTTTGTAGGATTCTTTTCTATTTCTACAACATAAACTTTTTAAAATGTTTAAATCCTCAAAGCTCCTAAAAGTGATCTTTGTAAGACTGAGCCTCACCGCTCTGAGCCGCGCTCGCTCCGCTCTAGCAGCTCTCGCTCTGATTGGTCCAAACGCTCCACGCCGCGCTCTGATTGGTCCAAACGCTCCACGCCGCGCTCTGATTGGTCCAAACGCTCCACGCCGCGCTCTGATTGGTCCAAACGCTCCACGCCGTGCTCTGATTGGTTTTATTATCGTTCTGTGGTTAAACCACGTCCTCCACGCCGGTACATTCCACATCACTGTTTTTACTGTTGTCTTTCCATTGGGGTTACTGATTTAAAACGATTAAATAAAAGTGATTTCCAGATGGAGGAGCAGCTGAGGGGAGGGCATCTGTTCCAGATGCCTCCTGGACGCCTCCCTCAGGTGTTCCGGGCATGTCCCACCAGGAGGAGGCCCCGGGGAAGACCCAGGACACACTGGAGGGACTATGTCTCTCAGCTGGCCTGGGAACACCTTGGGGTCCCCCCGGAGGATCTGGAGGAAGTGTCCGGGGTGAAGGAAGTCTGGGAGTCTCTGCTTAGACTGTTGCCCCCGCGACCCGGCCCCAGATAAACAGAAGAAATTGAATGAATGGATGATTTCCAGGTTTGGGAAATTGCAGAGCCAATTTCTACCTACTCCTTTATACTGTAAAACATCACATGTTGTCGAATCCTGCATGTATCCTGCAGTGGACGTGCCCCGGTGGAGTAATAAACAGAATAAAGAAGGCTCAAACACGAATCACTTTGAATACAACTTAGACGAGATCAATGAGAAGAAACGACTAGAACATGGATAAAAGCTCTGAGAAGTCCATTCTGTAGAATAGGTTTGATTTAAAGTATTGATGAACGCAAACTGAAAGCCTGTGTAGATTGGCCGTCCTGCTTCTGTCGGTCTGTCCCAGGGCAGCTGTGGCTACAGTTGTATCTTAATCAGTGGACTACAAAGGATGTCACACCAATGAAATAAGAATAAGGAAGGAACGATGTATGAAAAAGCTGAGTGCCTTGAAAGCTCTTGTTTACAAAATATGACTATAACAGAAGATTCATGCATCACTGCTGAAAATATAAATTAAATTCAGTTTAAAAAAAGAAAACTGGTCAAATTAAGAGTTTGAAATGAGTTTGATTTTAATAAGACGTGTGAAGACTTTACTGTGTTTTCCGTGGATAAAAGTTCAAACAGGATCCTAAATCGTGCGTGGTTGGTTCATTTTTACAGCTGCGGTTGGTTAAATTAAGAGTTTGAAATATTGGCATTATAAAAACAATATTTCAGGTAAAACTTTTAACATTTTTCCATACAGACTTCACACACGTCTGTCTGCGTCTGTGACCTTACCTTTCCCCTGTCCCTCAGGCCCGTACATTCTCCCCTCCTCCTGGTCTTTACATGCGTCCTCTCGGTCGATACATTCCAGATGAGAAGCAGCTGTAGGATTTCCCAGCAGCCCGACACTTCACACGCCGACGAGAGCCCCGCCTCTGTCTGGACCCTACGGAAACATGGACCAAACCCAGACCAGACCCAGACCCAGACCTGACCCAGTCTAGACCACACGGGCCCCCATCTGGAGACCACAGCGTGCAAATGGAGTATGACTGGTATAAGCGGTTTTAGCTTCACTTATTTATTTTTATTCATTTTTATTAAGTTATTATACTTGACTGAATTGTTTGATCCTATTTTTGATTTTTGTGTTAACTGATCTGCCTCGTTGTGTTTGTACTGTGCTTTCTGATTATTATTTTATGCTTTCGTACTGTTTTTTGCGGTCTGTACAGCACTTTGTAAACCTTGTTTTTTAAAAGTGCTGTATAAATAGATAATAATAATAATAATAATAATAATAATAATAATAATAATAATATGAAAATGCCAGAATAGGGTACTACTCAGTTACATTTACTCAAGGAACTTTCCTTACATATTATTACATAAAACTGACTCTTTTGTGAGCTTTAAGTCATGTTATAATGTTGTTTCTTCCTCAAAAACAGACCTGGAGTTGTGTTTTGTTTCATTCACACGTTTAAGTAACCTCTGTTTACATCTCCAAAGCTCAAAATGCTCTGTTCCACCTTGTGATGTCATGAAGCGGTAGTTTAAGTTAACGGCTCCTTTTTACTTTAGTTCAGTAGAGATTGGCAATTCCAGGACTGAAATCATCCACATGTTTCTAGTAAAGGTGTGTGGAGTTTAAAAACATAATGGAGCACTTCCTGTATTACCACATGACATCACAAGGTGGAACAGAGTGTTTTTTTGAGTGTTTGAGAGAAGAACTCAGCCTAAATCGGCAGTTTGTGTGTTAAACATGTGAATGAAACAAAACACAACTCCAGGTCTGTTTGTGATGAAGAAACAACATTTGGACAGATCAGAAAATAGCGTCATATGGGCACTTTAAAGAAATAATACTTTTCAGAGTACTTTTCTAGCAGTATACTTTTACTTCTACTCAAGTACTACTTGAGTTTGTCTCATTTTTGTGTCTGTTTGAAAACACCAGATTGAGTAGTACTTCTCCCAAATACGTTTTTACTCTTACTTAACTCTTACTTCATCTCTTGGACCACTGCTTTGAACTTCTACTTGAGTAATATTATTTTGAAGTAACGTTACTTTTACGTGAGTACATCTTTGGCTATAGTACCACCTCTGGAAAACGCCGTTGCCATATAATATTATGACACAAGGACCCTTTAGTCTGTTTCCTGGACATGTTTCCTCTAAGTTTCCAGCTAAAGTTCGATTTTAATAAGACGTGTGAAGACTTTACCGTGTTTTCCGTTGATAAAAGTTCAACTGGAATCCGAAATTGTGCGTGGTTGGTTCAGTTTTACAGCTCTGGTTTTGTAGATATCGTAACTCATTTCACGCATGTCCCCACGGCGGCGGTACAGTGAGAAAGATCACATAGAAAGTCAAATAAATACCTTCCAAATGAGGTATTCTGTACAAAACCTGCGGCACTGGTCAGAGCTGGAATCAAACCATCAACCTCAAGGGTTTAAAGCTACTATTGATAATTAAACTGTCTGACCCGTGTTGCATTCTCACACAACACCACTAGAGGCTGTCTACACTGCTGCTGTTTGCAAAAGCAGGTGAGGGGAGGGGCCAGGTGAGAGGAGGGGCCAGGTGAGAGGAGGGGCCAGGTGAGAGGAGGGGCCAGGTGAGAGGAGAGGCCAGGTGAGGGGTGGGGCCAGGTGAGAGGAGAGGCCAGGTGAGAGGAGGGGTCGGGGGAGGGGCCAGGTAAGAGGCAATGCCAGGTGAGGGGAGAGGCCAGGTGAGAGGAGGGGCCAGGTGAGAGGAGGGGGCCGGGGGAGGGGCCAGGTGAGGGGAGGGGCCAGGTGAGAGGAGAGGCCAGGTGAGGGGTGGGGCCAGGTGAGAGGAGAGGGCAGGTGAGAGGAGGGGTCGGGGGAGGGGCCAGGTAAGAGGCAATGCCAGGTGAGGGGAGGGGCCAGGTGAAAGGAGGGGCCAGGTGAGAGGAGGGGCCAGGTGAAAGGAGGGGGCCGGGGGAGGGGCCAGGTGAGAGGAGGGGCCAGGTGAGAGGAGGGGCCAGGTGAGAGGAGGGGCCAGGTGAGAGGAGGGGCCAGGTGAGAGGAGGGGCCAGGTGAAAGGAGGGGGCCGGGGGAGGGGCCAGGTGAGAGGAGGGGCCAGGTGAGAGGAGGGGCCAGGTGAGAGGAGGGGCCAGGTGAGCCTAACCAAAGGCAGGTGAGTTGAGGAGCCAGAGTTAGATCTGTAGGCACGTTTTACACTTTAAATTCCATAAATGTGTGTCTCCCAGACATGTTCAAATCAAATACAGCTTTTACTGTTGACAATTGTAAAGCTGATTTATTTCCATTTCTTTTTCTTTGTTATAATTTTGTGTTTTGATTCAAGTCGATAATCAAAGCATCTTTCATAACCACATAAACTGTAGAATATTTTTTCACATTCATCATTTTTCAGTTTTCGTACATTTCTCATCGTCACTGGTGCTACGTGACACTGAGTTGTGAGTTTGAGGGTTGTGGGTTCAAATCCATCACGTCCCTGACACTGAGCTGTTTAAGATTCCCACCTTTGACCTTTGACCCCAGAGCCTGAGGACACCTGCCCCTCAGAACAAACCGTCTATTTAAAAACACTTAAACTATACGTCACTGCTCTTTCTTCAAACTATTGTATTTACTTTACCTGTAGGTTTAAGTATTTTATACTTCATTTAACTTTTGATGTATTTTTGCCAAACCAGACCAGGTTCCAGGTCAGATCTGTGGAGAGGCGACCCCGCTCACAGTCAGAATGTCTGTTTTTCTAGGTATTTTTGAGCTCTAAAACCACCTGTAATTGAATAAATGTAAAGTAGAGCTGTTTAATGTCACACTGTGGAACATTCCAGGCAGAACAATGATGTATCCATAGAAACAAGCAGGTGACGGACCCCTAACCAAAAAGTTACACAATGCAGCTTTAAGCCTTTTTGCACATATTGATTCTGTGATTCCTGGAGTCATTGGAGCTCTTCTCTTTCTCTGCTCAAACACACTGACATCACGTCTGTCTCTGTGTTTATTTCCTCTCTCTGCTCTTTATCCACATCTGGTTTCCTCTTCTCCTTTTCACACAGATATCGCTCCGTCTGCGGCCTTAGCGCTGATAGCATTAGCAGACGTTAGCACACTTTCGCTGCAGAGAGAAGCCTTTTCCAGCGGGACCAGTGGCTCTTATGCATGTGCATGTTTTTACTCTAGAGGGGGCGGTGAGAGGCGAGCGGACATGTTGGAATGACCGCTCCATGTTTGGTTTGGTGTGTGCACATGCTCAGAGGAGGCTTACATAAGACTGTTATTGTAAAGACTCATGTTATGAACCAGGCCCCAACTCAGGCTCCTGCTGCACTGGTCCAAATGACCATAAGCAGTTGAGACTCTGCAGCTGAGCTTTGTTTTAACACAATCTGACCAGAAAAAACTATCTTAGCTGGAACTCCAACAGGTGAGATGATTTGTGTGCTAAAACAAGTCTCTCACACATAAAATTACAGTCACAATCTAGCTAGCATTACAGTTTTTCAGTTAGTCACTCTCACCTTTTGGTTGAAAATCAAACTCCTAAACAAGACCATGGTAGCTCCTGGGCCTGGTGTTCACTCCTGCAGCTGCTCCTGGGCCTGGTGTTCGCTCCTGCAGCTGGTGGTAGATCCTGGGCCTGATGTTAGCCCCTGGCCAGATGTTGCCAGCAGAAGCAGTTGGAAGCTACAGATATGTGCAAGCAAATGTATAAGCAATGTCCACGTGGTAATATCCTCAAATAAATCTGTTGTGTTACAGATTTAGTTGTATTCCCATTTTCACTGCTGTTGAGAATTATTTCAGTTTCTTTCAGATTTTGAACTGACTGACCCCCTGATCTTCACTCCCATTACAGGTGGCACCATGACACATTGTGATGTTTAAATCTAGTTTGTATTTATTCTTCAGTTTTCACATCATCTGAAAACATATTTGGAAGTGTTTGCTAATGTGTGCATTGTGTCACCATGGTAACTGCTAAACATTCTGCCATAAAAATGCATGAAGAACCCCCCACCCAAAACATAAGGTCAGTGTGGGTGAGACACTGACCTTATGTTTTGGTTCCAAGTTTCTCATATTTGACCCTCTGAGGCGTCACTGGTGTTACGCGAGATTAAGTTTTGAGTTTGAGGGTTGTCGGTTCAAATCCTTAAAGTCCCTGACACTAAACTGTTTTAGATTCTCACCTTTGACCTTTAACCTCAGAAGACACCAGCCCCTCAGAACAAAGGTCTATTTAAAAACACTGAAACAAGATGTCAGGTGCTTTTTCTTCAAATTATTGTATTTACATTACCTGAAAAAAATAGAATTTTAGACTACTTTTCTTGTTAGTATATCCAGGCATTTTACAGAGGGACTTTTGCTTTATCCAAATCTATCCAAACCCATCCAAATGGAGACAATTGGAGAAAGTTTGGAAAAAATGCAATAACTTTTGAATGCTTCAACGCACAGACATCAATGAGGGCTCTAGTGAAGCTTACACTTAGAAGAATCTTTATCTACACACCAAGCTGCTCTATTTTTTATGAAAATATATATAGCATATCAAAACACAATATAAAATGTATATTTTTATATAAAATATATTCAAAACAAGTGTTATTGGTCAAACTGAATATATATTTACACATTTCTCACACTGCAAACTGTAAACAAACACACACTGCAAACTGTAAAAATGCGTAAACTGGGCCTTCAGTGACCCACAAACCTCACTTTGATTGTCAAATTAGTTGTCAATCAGAAGAGAACTTTTGCGTTTAGCACTGAGCAGCACAGTTATCTCTGTCTGAACTATAATCTGCCACATATCAACAGTAAACAAAGTCTGATCCAACTGTCCACAGGAACGCGCCAGAGCCTCACGCACACGCACAGATGAGACACTAATACTGCACGTGCACATCTTATATTTGACCTACAATAATGTAAACTGCAGAATAAAACAACACTTTCAATTGATAGATAAATAATAATGTCTAATCCATAAAGCTAAACGCAAACGTGCCAGAGCGCACGGTGCGCATGCGCACTAGACGCTAATGGTTACACATGATTATATTTGACCTACAAGTACGTCAATAGCAAAATAAACCACACTTACCGATGGAGAACAGCATCCGATTCCTCAAAACACAAGGTCTTCTGCCCCTGAGTCCATCTTCACTCTTTCCTCAAACCGCTGCGGGTCCGAGTGTGGCGCAGCTCGTACAGACCGAACAGATCCATGGGACAGACATCCAAAGTGTCCTCTATCCCGTACTCCATCTGTTCTGTCCGTTTTGTCTCAAAACTGCACTCAAAACTGTAAATGCGTAAAATACGCACGTTTTATCCACGTGCTCCCTGTATCCTTTGCGCTCGCTCCGCGCTCCGTCTGTTTACGGAAAACCAGGCCGTGCCACACGCCGACCTGTTCAGCTGCTCATTGGCTGTACGGGGAAAGCGTCACTCAGAGGTGCAATGTCATTGGTTGATTCTACACAGGGGGCCACAAGCCCCACCTGATTGGCCAACCTAAGTGTCAATCAGATGCTAACGCTTGTGTTTAGCATAGCGCAGCGTTGTTGGCGCTATCCGAAGTTTATTAGACCAGAAATCACCAAAAGAAATGCAAAAAAGTGACGGATAAATTCTCACGTTTGGAATACTTTCCTGCAACATACCGACATGGAGGATCTAACTTATTTTGTGGACATATTTTCCTCTCTGGATTATATTTTCTGGACCTGTACGGACCGAATGAGAGAAACTTTCTGGGGACATGTTGATGTTTGACAGAAGCAGAGCCTCAAAGGTAAGAAAAGTACAAATCCTGTGTATTTGTTTTTCTGTAAAACGGCTCTCCTGTCAGTGCTGTGGTGGTCACTGCGGAAAATGGTTTGTATATTTGTAAAGACGAGAGTCGTAGCTTTCATTTCATATGTAGATTGTTTGTGTGGGTGACGGAGAAGTTTGTGCACTTTATTGTAGTTTGGTAAAGTGAGGGCCCTCAGCTTCTTATGAGGATATTGATCCCTCATCAAATACACATCCGGAGTTGTATTTTGCGTCATTCAAATTGGTTTCATTAATCCTTTACCTAAGTCCTTTGCCTCTGAGCCTCACAAAACACTCTATTTGAGATTCCCCAGGATTGTGAAGTCATAGATAGAAGCCCTGCGCTGTTTTTAAATCCATGAATCATCGCCAGACTGGACTTAAACATTGCTGCTGTTTGATTGTTTCCACTGTGGTAATTCTCTCCCTCTAATCTAGATGACTGTACACTGTACACTGTCCACAATCATCTCAGAATCAAAAACACTTATTGTGCAATGTTCCTGTGCCTTTTAGCTTAGCTTACAGTGTTGTGTTTTTTAGTTGATTGTAAATACTTATTATTATTTATCTTGATTTTGATGCTCTTATTTTCCTACTGTTTCTGTAACTTGCGTTGTGACACTGCAATTTCCCCATTTCCCCACAAATAAAGGATTATCTTATCTTATCTTATCTTATCTTATCTTATGACAAACTCTACCAGACTTAATTATATTTATTATACCTGGTACCAGAGTATTTTGAGCACTGAGGCTGTGAAATTATGTCTATTTTTTAATCAGGCATTATTTTAAGTTCTAAATCATTAAATTCCAAAGCAAAGGTTCTCAAGAACATGTTTGAAGGCCAAGTCATGTTTAGTATTTGTTCTTTAAGATGACGTTTACCAGTAGGGGGCAGTGTTCTGGGCTCTGGAGACAATGCAGGAGGATTACTGAGACATGACTGAAACAAAACACGACTCCAGGTATGTTTATGACCCGCTCAAAAAGTGTAACAGAATATTAGGCATTTCAAATCGCCCAATAATGCTCCATAAAGGACACTGAACCTTTGCTACAGTCTGGTACAGCAGGTGTATTGTGTGTCGTGACCTCTGACCCCTCTTCCGCTGGTGAAGCTGTGGTTGGCGGTTCTATTCCCAGCCTGCGCACACTTGTGTCAGTGCGTGGGTCTGGGCTTGTGTCCGGCACGTGCTCACGATAAAGCTCAGACCAGCTGTGTTTTTAAAGGCTGACCTCAAACCTCCAGAGCCTTTAAAAGTTGACTACACTACAAAACAAAAGAAATATGTGCTTTTTTATTTATACAAACAATTACGACATTAAATAAATTCATACCGCTTAAAATTACTCTACCAGTCCATCCATTGTTTCATCTTTTCTGTCAGGAAAAAGATAATCTCACAGCTAATCCTTCCCGTTTTACATTACTGTCATATCATTTATGAAAACACCACAACTTCTGTCCAACCACTCAGTGTTATTTAGAACAGTCTGTGCAGGTTTATTCTCCGCTGTCCCTTCAGAACTCAACGCCAACTTCACTGCTTATTATTTGTCTTTAAATGCATTCATCTGAGTTATCCTGAATATCTCAAACTGTAAAACTTAATTCCATTCAGATCCTCTTACGGTTTACGCCATGAAGATCAGATGTTTTTGTTGTCCCAAGAGTCAAAAAACAAATTGGAAAACACTCATTTAAATATAAAGCGCCCTTTGATTGGAATAATCTTCCCTCATCGAGTTGCGCATTAACGTCTGTCCCTTCGTTTAAAAATGCTCTGGTGCCATATTTACATAACCCGTGGAATTGTTTTTGATCATCTTGTTGACTAATTTTGTGACTGTATTTGAACTATATTATATTTGAACTAAATTTTTCTTCAAATTTGACTTATTCTGTCGTGTGAGTGTGTGTGTATTAGGGCTGAACGATCTATCGTTTTAGACCGAAAATCGCGATCTCAGACAACACGATTTTGGGATCGTTAAAGCCACGGTTTTTTTGCAGCGCTCCTAACTGACCCAGGTTTTGTTTCGTCAACTATTTCACACATGTACGTCGCCTCCTTGCCGCGCTGCTGAGCTCACCAATCAGAAGCGGCAGCACAGGTCACGTGTTCAACTCCAGCTCACCAATCAGAAGCGGCAGCACAGGTCACGTGTTCAACTCCAGCTCACCAATCAGAAGCGGCAGCACAGGTCACGTGTTCAACTCCAGCTCACCAATCAGAAGCGGCAGCACAGGTCACGTGTTCTCGACTCCAATCAGTGTAGCTGGTCATCAGTTTCAGAAATGGCTTTAGCGGGACCAGAATTGGAGTCTGGGGTTTTGAACCCAAAGAAAAACAGCACGTCGGTCATTTGGCAGTATTTCTGGTTTGAGGCTGCAGACGAACATCAGAAACAGGTGCTGTGCAAAACACGTCGTGCTAAAGTTGCCACATCCAGTGGAAACACGACCAATTTATACCGCCATACGCGCATTTGCATGACGAGTGCACCGCGAGAAAGTCCAGAGAAACTCGGGCCAAACAGACAATTACAGCTGCTTTGGCCAGTGTAACTCCGTATGAAGAAGCAGCCGAACACACCGGGAGATAACGACTGCTGTAACACACCGGGAGATAACGACTGCCGTAACACACCGGGAGATAATGACCGCCGTAACACACCGGGAGATAACGACTGCTGTAACACACCGGGAGATAACGACTGCCGTAACACACCGGGAGATAACGACCGCCGTAACACACCGGGAGATAACGACCGCCGTAACACACCGGGAGATAACGACCGCCGTAACACACCGGGAGATAACGACCGCCGTAACACTTTACACTGCCAAGGAAATGGTGCCTGTAAACACGGTGACCAAAGAGTCGTTTAAAAGTTTCCTCCGCACGATGGATTAGAGGTATATGCTTCCCTCCCGCACATGCTTCAGTCAGGTGCCCTCCCACAGCTGTACGCAGAATGTAAAGAAAAGGTGGTGAAAGAGCTGGAAAATGTGGAGTTTTATGCCACAACGACTGATCTGTGGTCAAGCAGAACGACTGAGCCGTATTTCTTTGCTCTACTTAAGTTGAGCCACAAACGGCTCTTTTAGTTCTTCAGTTGTAAGAACTGCTGTTGCTCAAGCGCTCAATGTACGCTATATATATCATGTTTTTAATAAATAGGACATTTGAAATAAATTCTTGACTTTAGTTTTCATTCTTGCATTACAGTTATGGAATTTAGTGTTTGAATGATGATGATGTAATGAATGATGAATGATGTAAGTTTCGGTGATGTTTGCGAATGTTCATGTGCACTGAAACTTGATTTGAAAAAAATCATGGATGAAATCGAAATCGCTATATCTGCCAGAAAAATCGCAATTCAATTTTTTCTTAAATTCGTTCAGCCCTAGTGTGTATGGTTGTGTTGATTTTGTTGTTTTGTTTTTTCTATGTTTATTTGAATTCACAATATAACGAGATGGCGAGATCCTCCAAACAAATACATTTTGAAATTTGTATTTTGTTATTTGCTCATTTGTTTATGAATGTGCTAAAATAACTCCTAAGACATTTCATCAGGTCTGACTATAAGAAGAATACTTTTACTTTTCAGTACAGTTGAAAATGTAACAGAGTAAAAAGTGCAGTAAAGTATGATTATATTTAAATAAAGTGCTGCTATCTAAAAATGTACTTAAAGGTTCTATATTACGCAAATGACTCTTGTGAGCTTTAAGTCATGTTATAATGTTGTTCCCTCCACAAAAACACCTGGAGTTGTGTTTTGTTTCATTCACATGTTTGAGTAACTCTTTATTATTAGTCTGTCCACATATCAAAGCTCAAAATGCTCTGTTCCACCTCGTGATGTCATGAAAGTTGGCAGCTATCTTTTAGAGAATGATAATTCCAGGGCTGAAATGATTCTAGTGAAGGTGTGTGGAGTTTAAAAACACAGTGGAGCACCTCCTGTATTACCACATGACATCACAAGGTGGAACAGAGTGTTTTGCGTTTGAGAGAAGAACTCAGCCTAAATCTACAGGGTTTGTGTGTTAAACATGTGAATGAAACAAAACACAACTCCAGATGTGTTTGTAAAGAGGAAACATTATAACATAGACAAAAAATGTGCGTAATATGGGCAAACCGAACTTTTACTTTTGCACTTAGTTACTTTTCACTTTGCAAATCACACAAAAATAAATATGAATAAAATAAATCTGGTGCATAAAAAGGACTAGTGCCTTCACACGTTTAGAAGTGATGGTCTGCTCCCATTCTAGTCCTGGTATATTCGTGTTCTAATGCTGATGTATTCTGGGTTTGGTCCAGTTCTAGTTCTGATGTAGTCCTGGTTTAGTCCTGAGGCCGTCCAGAAACCTGAAGAAGTGGTACGCCGCTCGGGCACATTTCCACGAGCCCAGTGTCCAGGAGAGACCTGCTGGACGTCCCTCTGTGCTGCAGAGGATCAGAAACTGGTTCACAAAGAGACTAGGGCTCCACAGGGGGCAGAGGAGAGGAAACCAACCACACCCCAGACCAGACCAGACCAGGTAAATGGTCCCATTTTATACAGCGCTTTTCCACCTTCAAGACACTCAAAGCTCTTTGCATCGAGGAACCACTCACCCATTCACACACACACATTCATACACCAGTGCGCGCAGACACTGGGGCGAGGGGGCCTAAGTGTCTTGCCCAAGGACACAACGACAGCATTCATCTGTGGGAGCTGGAATTGCACCGCCAACCTGTGGGTCAGTGGACAAACGCTCTTTAAGAGATATTTTTTGCTGCTGGACTTATTTTCCCTGCTTTTCTCTCTGACATGTAAACAAAAATATAAAAATATAGATAAATATGGATATAAAAACCAAGGTGTAAGAATCAAGATGTCTGATGTACCATTTATGATCAGCCTAGACCCAGTAAAAAAATCACTGATGTGAAGATTTCCATAACACAGCGTTGTGTGATGCCATAGAACCCTCGGCAGTCCTGCTTCAGACGGAGTGGTGCCTCCAGTTAGCGTCATACCCCCATGGAATATCGACGAGATCAGCCGCAAAGTATCAGTTTCTTTCCTTATCACTCTCCCTCCTCTCCATTACGTGTCTCTCTCTTGTAGACGTGCATGTCAGTGGCAGGTCAGTGGCAGGTCAGTGGCAGGTCAGTGGCAGGTTAGTGGCAGGTGGACAGGGCCTGGAGCACGTACTCTCGCTTATCTCCTGAGCTCGGGTCACTCGGTTCTGTAATAACCCTGCACCTGCCGCTCTCATGTCACGTTCTTTTGTTATTTTTTTGTTGTGATATTAGAGACAGTACAAAGACGGGATCGGAAGTGCAAATGTGAAGGTTTGAACGGATCAGACAAAAGCCGAAAACATTTCTTGCTGGTCCAATCTACTGACCAAATTGAGATCTGAATGTTTTGTACAGTTGTTACTTGGAGACCTTTATTATAGTACAGTATATGTTCACAGAATGTACACAATATGTATACTCTTAGATAATTTACTGTGTATGGTACATAATAAGTATAATGCAATTTCTGCAATGGTTCTGCAATCGTTTGTATAAAGGGAATTTAAACCTGGATGTTTTTCTTCTTTAATGTATGCATGCGTGTCTGTGTGTGAATGTATATATAAATATGTATGTGTGTTTGTATGTATATATTATTTATTTATTTATTTTGGGCAAGTAAGCAATTTACATTCTTTTACATATACACGTGACAAAAGTGCAATCATAACAGAAATAACAACAACAAAAAGAGGAGTGGGAAGAAGAAAACTTATTTAATCCCAGCCCCTCTGAGTTGATCTTAAAATCACTCAGACCTATAACGACACGTGATCCAGGTGTGTCTCTCCGACTGTTTACACGTGTCTTTTTCTTCTCTTTTGTCATTAAATCCCCTCTTCTTCTCCTCTTTCTGTCTGTTACAGTTTTCCTTCTTTTTCAAGAGTGCCAAAGGTCGCGGTGACAGAGGAACCGAGTGTAAACAAACTAACTCACAACAGCACTCGAGGCTAACCGCTAACATGAGGTCTAATGTGCTGCTTTCTGTACGCATCATCGCTCTCACTTTTGACAGACGGGGTTTGAACCAGTGACTCTCCAGTTGAGGGGTGGATACGCCACCATCTTAAAGGCATCACATCACAAGGAGCACATAAGACCTCTGCTTTTAATGGAGAAGAGAAACAGTAAACTTTAAATGTTTTTGGCATGATGCACCCGAGTTTTATAATCTTAATCTTACTTAAACGTGCACAACTTTTTGGTTGAGGGTCCGTCGCCTCCTTGTTTCTATGGATTCGTCATTGCTATGCCTGGAATGTTCCACAGTGTGACATTAAACAGCTCTACTTTACATTTATTCAATTACAGGTGGTTTTATAGCTCAAAAAAACAGACATTCTGATTGTAACTTGGTCTGGTTTGGTCTCCATAAAGATTAGAAAGGTTTAATGCCATACTGTGAAACATTCCAGACCAAGCGATAACATCTCAGTGGAGAAAAACACTTGACAGATGCTCCAACAGAAAAGTTACACAATGCACCTATGGAACTTTCTGGAGGTGGCACCTGTACGATTCCATGGAAACAGGAAGTTAAAACCAAACTTCAGAACGTTCTCCATGGACATAAATACATTCTATGCCACACTGTGGAATATTACAGCCAAAAGAACAACATTTCTATAGAAACAAGCAGGAGCAGGTCCTCCTCCAGGCCAAATAAGAGTCAGGTCTGTGGAGATGCAAGCCCGCTCACAGTAAGGACACATGTTTTTCAGTTTTTAATGTTTAATAACCACAACCAGCATGAAAAAAATAAAAAATAAAAACATTACACAGTGTGGCTTTAAATCAATACTGTTTTGTTTCATTCACACATGTTTAACACACAAACTCTGCAATATATAGGCTGAGTTCTTCTCTCAAACAGAAAACACTGTTCCACCTTGTGGTGATACAGGAAGTGCTCCACTGTGTTTTTAAACTCCACACACCTTCAGTAGAATCATGTGGATCATTTCCGCCCTGGAATTGCCGATCTCTACTGAACTAAAGGTAAAAGGAGCTGTTCACTTGAAAAAAAAACAACAACAAAAAAAACAAGCACATGACATCACAAGGTGGAACAGAGCGTTTGGAGCTTTGGAGATGTAGACAGACTAATAATAAAGAGTTACTCAAACATGTGAATGAAACAAACACAACTCCAGGTCTGTTTTTGAGGAGGAAACAACATTAGAACATGACTTAAAGCTCACAGGAGGCCATTTTGTGTAATATAGGACCTTTAAGTCAGATGCCTGTCCCTGTTTTCAGTGCTAAACCCACTAAACCATGAAGCTATCAATCACCTGACCTCACTCCTCTCAGCACCTATTCTCCTTCTGTTTACATCCCCCTCTCCTCCTCCTCCTCTCTGACTTTTCTTAAATAAACTAAAGCTCAAACACTGACCATCTTTGAACCATTCTGATTGGTCAGTTCCTCTTGGCTCTTCACTGCGGCCTGTTCTGATTGGTCGATTGCGGTGACATCTGAGACCCTGCCGCTCGCCCTGGCAGATCACACACACACACACACACACACACACACACAGGTTAAATTGTGCGTTCGGTTCACGAGAGCGTTTCATTCGCAAAGTTCAGGTTTTGGACAATGAGCGTCTGTCAGCACAGGCTCGGAGAGATGACATCATTGTTATGAGACTTTAGTTTGGATCGTTTTACACCGAACTGGAACAAAAACGTTTTAAATGTGGAGGACAAATGACTTCATTTCAGTGCACAGAGAATCGCTGAGAACTGGACTCACAGGAAAATAAAGCCTTTTAACCTGAATGTTTTTAGAATGATCTGGAGCTGTATCAGAACAAGTATAAGAGCACATAGACTAGTGTACACCCATGGACCTGGTTTAGACCTGGTTTAGTCCTGGTTTAGACCTGGACCACTGAGGTATTACACAGATAAAAAGCCACATGGGAATAGAAAAGAAAGTACAGTCCCCTCCAAAAGTATTGGAACAGCAAGGCAAAGTCCCTTATTTTTGTTGTTCACTAAAGACATTTGGACTGAAGATCAAAAGAAGAGTATGAGACAAGAGTTTAGAATGTCAGCTTTAATTTCCTGGTATTTACATTTAGATGTGTTAAACAGCATAGGATATATCACTGTTTGTATTACGCCACAGAATTTTTAGGTGAGCAAAAGTAAAGGAACAAAAAATCTTAAAGTAAATAAAATGTTATATTTCGTGACAAAACCCTTGTCTGCGACCCACTGACATCACCAAACTGTTGCAGTCTTCATTTGTGATGCTTTTCTAGGCTTTTACCGCAGCTTCCTTCAGTTCTTGTTTGTTTTGGGGGGTTTCTCCCTTCAGTCTCCTCTTCAGAGGTGAAATGCCGGTTCTGTCAGGTTATGGTCAGGTGACTGACTTGGTCTGTCTAAAACCTTCCACTTTTTTCCCCTGATGAAGTCCTTTGTTTTGTTGGCTGTGCTTAGAGTCATTGTCCTGCTGCATGATAAAATTTCTCCCAATTAGTTTGGATGCGTACATTGGCAGACAAAATATTTCTGTACACTTCTGAATTCATTCTGCTGCTACCAGAATGGTATGACCTCTATACTTGTTAATATTTATTGTGATTTTATTTTTTATTTACTTATTGTTCTGAGTGTTTGCACAATTTTTCACAACTTTTTGCACTATACTGTCCCCCCTGACTGTGAGCTTCTGTCACGAGTGAATTTCTCCTCTGTGAGATCAATAAAGTCTTATCTTATCTTATCTTATACTTCTGCTGTCGGAGTCTTCTTCGAACAGTGGATTGTGATACCTCCACCCCTGCACTGCTGAGGTTGTTGTTGATTTGACTTACTGTTGTTTTGGGGTTTTTCTTCACAGCTCGCACAATATTTCTGTCATCAACTACTGCCGTTTTCCTTGGCCGACCTGTTCGGCGTCTGTTACTCAGAACACCAGTAGTTTCTTTCTTTTGCAGGACATTCCAAATTGTTGTTCTTGCTATGTCCAATGTTTGTCCAATGGCTCTGATTGATTTTCCTTCTTTTCGTTTCAAAATGGCTTGCTTTTCTCCCATAGACAGCGCTCTGGTCTTCATTTTGGTTTATGCTCTTTAAAAAGAAATGCAATCTTGCAGCCAAGAAGTACTAGACTAGTCATGCAGAGCTATTTAATGCTTGAACAACCAACCTTTAAGGCAACACCTGGTCAACGAGAAACACCGGTCAGTCACATGTTCCAGTAGTTTTCCCCACTTGAAAAATAGGTGGGTTTACACAGAGGTTGGTATGTCCTGAGTTGTTTAACACATCTAGATGTAAATACCAGGGAATAAAAGCTTCATTCTGAACTCTTGTCTCATACTCTTCTTTTGATCTTGAACCAAATTAAAATGTTTCTCCACAGCATGATTTTTTTCTCACATTGAATACTGCATTACTAACTGGTCAATGACAAGTATGACAACCTTAAAACCAATAGAATCACTTTTTTAAAAAGCTTTAAAAATATTTGACAGAAAATCTTTATCTTTTCATCATTGTCTCATACTTCAGAAATATAATATCTTAAGTTTTGAAAATTTTAGAACATTTAAACTTGCCTGCTTAGTATATAAGGTCTTTAATGGACTCGCTCCAGCACCTTTAGGTGAGTTCATTATGCCCAAATTCAATACTAGTGGTAGAGTAACAAGAGCTTCTACCAGAGGCGACTGTGTAACACTCTATAGACGCACAACATTCAGGCCGCAGGTTTTATCAGTCCAGGGAACACAAATCTGGAACAACATCCAGCTGCAATAAGAGACTCGACCACATTCAGAACATTTAAAACCATATGAAACGACGGTTTAAGAGAAATCAGATCTGTCATCACTAATGTTCTGCTTCTGTGTAAATGTCAGTGTTGTATGTCATGATTGTGTCTTATTGTGTTGTTTCTATCATGTTTGTCTTATGAATTGTCACTGCGTGAAGTTGTCTTATGTTGTTTCTATCTCTTTGACCTGCCAGGGACTACAGATGTAAAGTACCTTCGGGCTAATTCTGGCATATTTACAAGTATTTGTTCATGAATATGCATTGTCTCTTTTAAATAAATTAAAAAAAAAACAAAAAAAAGTCTTCAGGGATCAACAAAAATAAGAGAATTTGCCTTGCTGTTCCAATACTTTTGGAGGGGACTTAACTACCATTTAATGTGGAAAAATCACAGCATATTGTCTAAAGAAAGAGTGTTTTCCTTAGTATCGAAATCAAGTTTAAAATTTTAGTGGCAATAGCTCAATTGGTGAAGAGCGTTTGTCCACTGATCAAAAGGTTGGTGGTTCGAATCCCGCTCTTGACATAAACATCACTGGTAGAGCAAATCCACTGACCCACAGGTTGGCGGTGCGATTCCAGCTCCCACAGATGAATGCTGTTGTTGTGTCCATGGGCAAGACTCCCTCCTCACCCCCAGTGTCTATGTGTGAGTGTGTGTGAATGGGTGAAGTGCTTTGAGCTTTGAAAGCGGAAAAGCACAGGTTTTAGTGATTTTTCTAAATATACACCATATGTGGTAGACCTTCCAGAGGAAATACTTTCAGGGTGTCCCTAACTCCAACCTCCACTCAAAAAAGTCCCCATCCAAGAGTCAGTGTAAGGACCTTCTTGCTGTGAGGCTCTGACCACTCTGCCACTCTATAGTGTTCAGTGTACGCCCAGTGACCCAAAGATTGACGCTTTCCTCTCTGCTCCTTCCAGTGTATATTGTCATTGTGTCCTTAGGCAACACACTTCACTGTTGCCTCCATGGTGTAAACAGATCTAATGCCCTTGGGCCTGTGTAGGTGTGTGATAACAGTATAAAGAGACAGAGCAGGTTGAGTTACACAGAGGACAGACTTGCAGTGTTCAGACTGAAGTGAACCTCAGGAGTTCTGACACATGCGTTCAGTTCCTCTGACTCATGTTTAACTGTGGGAAACGTCTCATGTACTTTATTTGACTTTATTTTGGCATTTCTGACATTTCTACTAATAACTGGATAAGTTATTGTTTTTTTTTTAGTAAAGAAAAAAGCGTGTTTTCATTCATTTTGGTTGTTTATTTCGGTGAAAACATGCATCCTCACTGTGCACCTCCACAAACCTGACTCTTATTTGGCCCTCTCCTGCTTGTTTCCATGACAATGTTGAGCCTTCGACTATAATCTTCTGCAATATGCCTTAAAACAGGTCAATCTCCATGGAGAATGTCCCAAAGAATGGTTTTAACTTTCTATTTTCATGGACTCTTCAGAAAGTTACATACTGCTGCATAGCTTTAAACAATAATAAGTCAACAAGAGAGTATTTAGGCTTATTTGTCCGGTTTCTTTCTAAAAATAACACTTGTAACGTCAACTTTTCTAAACTAAACTAGGCCAAACTGAATAACGTGATTCCAGCTGCTGCCTGACATTCAGCTGGAAAGGAAAATACATCAATTGTTTACACTATTTCTATGTTAAAAGTATTTACTCTTTAAAATACTCCGTCTTTAACATAGAAATAGAGTTTTTTTTTTCTTTAAGGGTCATAATAAGGACACAATGACAATACACAGTGGAGGGATCTATGAAAGTCCTACCTTTGGGTCACTAAATGTATACTCATCACTGTAGAGTGGCATTCCCTCAAAGTATTTCTTCTGGAAGGTCTTGGCATAAATACCTTCTCTTTAAAATACACATCACATATTTAGATCACCATGTTACCTTTTATTGTTTGGAAAATTATGTATTCCCTGAAAACAGTGTATTAACATGATTATAAGTTTCTGTTTTTTTTTTTTTGTTTGTTTTTTTTCAGCTCCTCGTGTGACTCCCCCTTCAGAGCGCTATCACAACACAATCAGCGTGCATCCCGCTAATGAAACTTCTGCACATCGCATCAGGTTTGTCAGGTTGCTGGGCTTGTGGGTGGAGCTTTGTACAGATTCTTACAACTAGCCATAAAGCGTGTCTGAATAGGGCCCAGGAGAGATCGCTAAATTACTCAAACATGCATGGATGGCTCTAAACCCTCTTCAGACATGTTTTTGATGAGGAAACAATGATATAACATGTTGGAACACTTAAAAAAAAAGTTGATTTTATATGATAATACCACCTCATTAAACCACATTCTGTTTATGTAATAGTTTAATTAATAATCAAAACTGTAAATACACCTTTGTTACATAAATATATTCAGTTGCTCAGGGCGTTTCAGTGTCTGGTCGATGATTCAAACTTCTACAAGTCCATTTAGGAGAATATGTGACGATTATGTAAACAAACCGGTCCCTGCTGTTGTTTGTACAGAGGCAGTGAAAAGGTGAGAGTTTGGGCCTGACCAAAACACGGTGATTCATGAGACAAGCTTTATCCTGAGGCTCACCTGTACAACACACCTGTACAACACACCTGTACAACACACCTGTACAACACACCTGTACAACACACCTGTACAACACACCTGTACAACACACCTGTACAACACACCTGTACAACACACCTGTACATGATGTCTTATAGGCTGTGATCTATGCGTATGTTTAACCTGCGCCCTCTGCGTCCTGTACGCCGCCTCATCTGTCAAGTGACCCACGCAAAACTGTCATTCGATAATTCATTTCAGCAAAGAAAAACTAGGACCGTCGCCATAGCAATGAACAATTCAGAACTAAATACTGGACCTTTTGAATAGTAAAAAGTCAAAAACGGCGTGTTTAAGAGCCTAAAACCAGGGATCACTATGGGGTTTTTGCAGAGTCGTGCTAAAATGACTTTGTTCAGAAAGAAAGATGTTTGTGTCTCAATGCTAATGCTAATGCTAATGCCAATTTTGATGCCTAATAAATATTAAAACAACAGCACAAACCAAAGTACTCTACATTGGGTAGTCTTTATTTAAATTAATTTGAATTTTAGGTTTTTATAAAGGAATTTTATATTATAGGTTGTTTATGTTTTGCGATTCTAATAAAAATGACTGTTGGCTTAGAGAAACGGTAAGCTAGCTATTTGATCCCGTTTAAGGAAATGCATTCTCCCATCCCTTGATAAACAAAATCCCTCAGCCTGTGTCATTAACATGGAAAATTCAATCCAAAACTCAGACAATTTGCGCACAAGGCATTTTTCTGACACTTTAAACCTTCATTTAACTAATCCAAGGTGTTGTAATTTGTTTTTATTAGTCTAATCATAACTATTATGCAGTTTAGACCTTGTTTACATTATGGTTGCTAGGTAACAGCTATGCAGAATTACCTCTAAGAGAAAAAAACTAGGCTAACTGCTTTCTGATTAATATGTAGGTTAATAAACTTAGACAAACTTTATTGATCCACAAGGGAAATTATTTGGACACAGTCGCTCAAACATCACAATATAATATAATAACAGAGAGTAAAAAATAAATGGTAATAATGAATTCAAAATAAGTAGCAAAAAAGACAGCAAGAGACACGTGTCAAATAAGACATAATTATATAAATGTATATGTAGAAGTCAAAATAAATAGAAAAATAAGTAATAAAAACATAAAATCACAGCTGTATGCAAGAGACATCTGTTCCATAAGGGTGAGTTGTTGTACAGTTGTAGGGAGTATTATCTGTTCCATAAGGGTGAGTTGTTGTACAGTTGTAGGGAGTATTATAGTATGAATGTAGTCCTGAATCTCTGTTTGAGCGGAGCTGTAGGATCCTGTTGGAG
This sequence comes from Taenioides sp. WSHXM2023, assembly GCA_029959045.1. Classification (NCBI taxonomy): domain Eukaryota; kingdom Metazoa; phylum Chordata; class Actinopteri; order Gobiiformes; family Gobiidae; genus Taenioides; species Taenioides sp. WSHXM2023. The sequence continues at coordinate 41,523,477 of CM057085.1, forward strand.
AATGAACTCCTCTGTCCCTCTATGGTCTGGTGCAGTGGATGAGTTGTACAATTGTAGGGAGTATTATCTGTCCCTCTATAGTCTGGTGCAGTGGGTGAGTTGTACAATTGTAGGGAGTATTAGCTGTCCCTCTATAGTCTGGTGCAGTGGGTGAGTTGTACAGTTGTAGGGAGTATTAGCTGTCCCTCTATAGTCTGGTGCAGTGGGTGAGTTGTACAATTGTAGGGAGTATTAGCTGTCCCTCTATAGTCTGGTGCAGTGGGTGAGTTGTACAGTTGTAGGGAGTATTAGCTGTCCTTCTATAGTCTGGTGCAGTGAGTGAGTTGCACATATTGAAAGACCTGAGCTTTAATCTTTGGACTCTCTAAATATAACGTACTAGCATGACTGACGCGGATTGGGTAGCGACAGAGCCATGTGCTCACCGCAGACTTCATTCAGTGTTCATGGGGGCGCTTCTGGCTCCATCTACTCTGGCTCCAACTGACTTTACATTGCAAAACTCATTTCTCTCCTCTTTCTCTGTAACTGCTGCTGTGAGCCTCGTCATTTTGGTTTTAAAATGTTTGTATTAACCCGCTCTACATGATCCTGGTGTTTTTATTTCTCTATTTTGTCCGTAAATCAACTCATAAATTTGCTCCTCTAACTGCTAGCCCCAGTGAGCTTCATTTGGCTGGAGCTGAACGCTGTGGGTGATGTCACACTCCCTTACCTTAGTCCACTTTTTTATTGATACATAAAAAAACATATATAGCCATTTCTACCAAGTAAAACATAATAAAACAACAGTCAAGCGAACGTGCTAGCATGAGTGACACGGATTGGGTAGAGACAGCAGACTTACACTAGTGTCTTTCAGGTGTGACAGGTAAATCCGTGCTTGTGTTTGCTTTGGTTTACTCAGACTCTGTAACAGTAAAAGCCACCCACACACAGAGGGGAGGGAGGAGGGAGAGCCGGGAGCACCCATGGGTGGGGTGAGGCCTCTAGGTGGGGGGGCGGTGACTCCACATCCTGGTATTTGGCAAGTGAATGGGTGACTGTGTTGGACTGTGGACGGAGTGGGTAGAGTTACTATCACTACATCATAACAGACCTGGAGTTGTGTTTTGTTTCTTTCACACATGTTTGAGTAATTCTGTGTATAAAAGGCTGCTCAGAATGCGTTCATTGTTCTACTTTGTGACATCATTAGGTGGCAGTGTTGGAAAGTGACTCAAAAATGTGCTAAAAATACATATTCAGAATAGTAATTTCTTGATGGTTGTAATCTGGAACAGTTATTCTTTAATTTGGTTGTGTTCAGAATGCAGTTACAATCAAAACACATGGCAGTCTGGGTGGTGCGATGCTAACTGTAGGCACTGCTCTGTCTGAAGCAGAATATAATCATATAATCTGAGCTTTGTTTTAGCACAATCTGACCATAAAGAACTGATTTAGCTGGAACTACAAGTCTCTCACACATAAAATTACAGTCACAAGCTAGCTAGTATTAGCATTAGCATTAGCCAACAGTTTTTCAGTTAGCCGCTCTCGCTTTTTTGTTGAAAATCAAACTCCTAAACAGGACCATGAACGCTCGGGCTGATCACAGGCTCCTAAAAATAAAATGCACTCTTTAAATCCATTTTGTATTTTTTCTTGAGTTTTCAGAAAACCTAAACTTTGTGTGTGCATTGTGTCACCATGGTAATTGCTAAACATTCTGCCATAGACATACATGCAGTCACGTCCATGTAGATTTTATAGCTTTGTCTAGTTCCACAGTATAGATTAAACCTATCTACCATGAGGGAGACAAGCAGGTTACAGCACTACATTATACTACATTACAGTTCAGATCTGTGGAGAGGCGCCCCTGTTCACAGAAGGAATTATTGTATTTTTGAGCTACAGAAACGCCCATAATGAATAAATGTTAGATGGATATGTTTAATGTCATACCATGGAACATTCCAGGCAAAGCAATAACATCTCCATGGAGCCAGTAGGATTGCAGACCCTCCACTAGAAAAGTCGCACAGTGCAGCTTTAAACTCCCAAAGTGAACTGCGTAAAGTGGAGTCCAGCCGATACTGGATCAAAGACTCAAGTAAAATTAAAGCATCACCTAAAAAATCTACTTGAATAAAACTACGAAAGCACCTGTTTCAAAACGTACTTTAAGAGTAAAAAGTAAATTTTGGAGATATTTTTAGAACATTTAAACCATCAAATGTAGTGATTTTAATCAAGGATTCAGCTGAAATTCACCTGATTTTAAGTGATTCAATTGATTTCTTAATTTTTCTTGCTGTTTTTGTGTATTTTGTTTGCTAAAAGTTGGAATGTTAACGCAAATTAAATAAGCTAAAACATAAGTCTGAGCCATTTCAGAAAAGAAAAGTCCTTTTTACTTTTCAGTCCAGATCTAAAATGTAGTAGGGTAGAAAGTACAGATATCTGCTCTCAAATATAGTGAAGTAAAAGTAAAAAGTATCCACTGTAAGTAAAGTACAGATACCTAAATATTGTACTTAAATATTGTACTTTTACTTTTGTACTTTGTTATCTTCCACCGCTGTTGTATTCTGATTTCCCCGTGTGCATTTTTCTCCAAACTAGATCTGGGTTGACGATGTTGCAACTGATTTTCTGTTCTAATCTCAAATTGCAAAACCCAAACACAGTTCTGTAAACATAACAGCACCTGATTGTCCCTCGCTGTCAGGTGATGTGGCAGGTGAGTCTGACAGGTGGTGGTGAGGTGTGGCACAGACAGAACAGAAGCTGCCGTTTGTGGCTGCGGTGGTTTTGAAATGTAATTACTTCATCTGTTTATGAATGTTTGGTATTTACTGCAGAACAAACACGTCCCTACGTTTTTATATTAATTATAAGTGACATTTTCAGACGAAGCCGCAACAGGGACGAGCTCGTAAATCAAACCGTGTTCTCACCGTAAACGTTTGGACCTTTTCCATTCTCCACCTCAAATGTTTTTTTGTTTTGTTTTCCACTTTCTCGTTAATGAAAATGTCTGTTTACATTAACTCTGAGTCTGAAATCGTTTAATCTGTACTGTGGATTTCGTAAGTGCACCGCTCCGCTCCACCCACTTCAGCGTGATCAGGAAGTGCGCGTTGGCATGCTAGTTGTTGAAAGCATTGGTCTCTGAATGTTGTGAAAAGTGCTTATAAACTCATTGTGGTGAGTAATTAGGACGCTCTGAATGTAGAAGGGAAGTGAGGAAGAACTTTGGACCACTGCAAACCATTTACGATGATCTAATTCTGTTTTTCCACATTTTTAAAACAGTAAAAATCTGGTACACAGATTTTAATAAAGTATAATTTAACCGTATAGTTATACAGGCCCAGTCCTTCATCTGAGATTTTGTTAACAAATTTTAAAACGCTGTGGAAGGATTAACTGAGTTTCTTCTAAATCCTGATTTAAAGGTCCTTTATTGTGCAAAATTGACTCTGTAACACTTGAGTTTAGAAACCACATATTGATGCATAGTAAGTGCTTAATTACATCTTTGTTCGTATGTATAAAGCACTTTCAATGCATTTTTGTCTGTATTTTGCAAGTATTAAACATAGAACGATAATCAAATCTGAAGCTGAACTCAAGATGGCGTCGTGTTGTTTTCAGGGGCCTGGGCTCATTGGCTCATGGGCACAAAAATAATTTTCTTTGCCACATTTACTTCCTCAATCCGGGCGAGCTCCTCCCACCCGTGTGACGCGTTTGGACCAATCAGAGCACGGCGTGGAGCGTTTGGACCAATCAGAGCACGACGTGGAGGGTTTGGACCAATCAGAGCACGGCGTGGAGCGTGTGGACCAATCAGAGCACGGCGTAGAGCGTTTGGACCAATCAGCGGGGCTAGGCTAAGACTTACAAAGATCACTTTTAGGCACTTTGAGGATTTAAACATTTTAAGACGTTTATGTTGTGAAAATAGAAAAGAATCCTACAAAACCTGACCTCTGTGAAAGCCAGATGCCCTGTCTGAACATGGGCAGTTTGAATTCCCAAAATGCATTGCGCTCTATGGGAGAATTCTGTCTGGGCTGGAGCTCCCGGGAGCTGCAGTACCTGGAGCGTCCACTAGAGCGGGGACAGAGGGGGAGGGGCTTATCCAGTTTTTATTATAGATCCGTGGTATTAAGCCATTAACTCTTTTCTTCCTTTTGAAGAAGTGGGATTACAATGGACGTTTCTGTACATGCACTGAAATCATAATAAACATTAATTAATAAGTGTTTGATAAATACCAACCAACAGCTAATTAGCATACCAATTAGCATTTCATTAGCGATTACGATGTCGTCCCTAAACTAAAGTGTCACCAGTGACTCTTGTGAGCTTTAAGTCATGTTCTAATGTTGTTACCTCCTCAAAAACAGACCTGGAGTTGTGTTTTGTTATATTCCTTTTTTATTATTAGTCTGTCTACAGCTCCAGTACTCAAAATGCTCTGTTCCACCTTGTGATGTCATGAAGCAGTGTTTTTTTTCCAAGTTAACAGCTACATTTTTACCTTTAGTTGTGTGTGTGTTAGATGTGTGGAGTTTAAAAACACAGTGTAGCACTTCCTGTATTACCACATTTTTCCAGTTTGCAGTGTTTGTGTGTTAAACATGACTGAAGGAAACAATGCAACAAAACTATAGAAGATAATTTGTTCCATTAGATTTTGAATTGAACACCGCTGAATTGAAATTTTTAACTCCGAAAAAAGACGTTTGAATTATTTTTATTCTCAATTTGAGTTGCTGAAATTTTAAGAGTACTTTTTTCAAATTCTGAAAAATTTCACCTTTTAAATATTCTGCACAGATATTTTCAAGCCCTCAAATTCAACAGTCAAAATTCAGAGCGTAAAATTCCTAGTGAAGATTAAACCACAACTCCAGTTTGTGTTTGTGATGAGGAAACGACATTAGAACAGATCAGAACGTAGCGTCATATGGGCTCTTTAAAGACAACACAGTGTTAATTATATAATTATATTGTAAAAAAACAGCAGGTTGACCGTTTCCCTTGAGGACCTGGTTGAGTTCTCACAGTGGGGTGTGTCCAGTCAGTCCAGGTGACGTGTTCCTCCTCGTTCTGCTCCTGCTGCTCTAGTGTCATCACAGAATGTTCAGAATGTGCCCAGACAAAGTGTGCCACTGGACCAGAGCTTACACAACTGCTCTGAGGAAACAAAACTAAACAAAACAAAAGAACAAAGCTACTGTCTCCTCGTGACAGCGTGGGAGACTGGTTTCATATTTGCACATCTGAGGACACACAATTTACTCTTATGAGCTTTAAAAAGTGTGTATTTTTTCTGCTGGAAGGTCTGTCAAATGCTTTTCTCCATGGAGATGTGATGCTTTGTCTGGAATGTTTTGCAGTATGGCTTTAAACCTTTCTGTTTTCGTGGAGACCAAACCAAACCAAGTTACAGGTCAGATCTGTGGAGAGGCGACCCCGCTCACAGTCAGAATGTCTGTTTTTCTAGGGATTTTTGAGCTATAAAACCACCTGTAATTGAATAAATGTAAAGTAGAGCTGTTTAATGTCACACTGTGGAACATTCCAGGCAGAGCAACGATGTATCCATAGAAACAAGCAGGTGACGGACCCCCGATCAATGTTCTAATGACCTGGAGTTATGTTTTGTTTGATTCACACATGTTTTAGTCTGTTTACATCGTTTAGATACAGACGGGCCAGAGATCTAAACCAGGACTAAACCAGGACTAAACCAGGACTAAACCAAGACTAAACAGGACTAAACCAAGACTAAACCAGGACTGAGCCAAGAATAAACCAGGACTAAACCAGGACCAAACCAAGACCAAACCAGAACCACAGGTGTAGGACCAGGGATCTACCAGAACTAAACCAAGACTAAACCAGGACTAACGCAAGACTTAACCAGGGGTAAACCAGGACCATAGGTGAGAGAAGGACCAGGGATCAAAACCAGGACTAAACAGGAACTAAACAAAGACTATACCAGGATGAATAGGTGAGAGAATGAACAGAAATTTAAACCAGGACTAAACCATGATCATAGGTGAGAGTAGGACCAGAGATCTAAACCAGGACTAAACCAAGATCATAGGTAAGAGTAGGACCAGAGATCTAAACCAGGACTAAACCAGGTCTAAACCAGGACTAAACCAGGTCTAAACCAGGTCTAAACCAGGTCTGGGAACAGGTCCGACAGGTCCTGTTGAGGGACGGTGATCAGATTCAGACGTTAAAGGGCCTGTATCTGATATTCCCTCATATCTGACCTCATTGGATCTTCCCCAGAACAGATATGTTGTATAAACAGATCTGGAGGTCAAAATAAGTCCGCTGTGTGCTGTCTGCATCTTATAAAGCATTTTAATCAATCGTCTGTTAATCAGGAAGTGCACTGTCAGCATGCTAGTTGTTGTTAGCTTTACCGTGACTGCAAACTGTGAAAAATGCTTATAAACTCATGATGGTGAAGAATTAGGACGCTCTGAACACATAAGGGAAGTGAGGAAGAACTTTGGACCACTGCAAACTGTTTACAATGAACTAGTTCTGTTTTCCATGTTTTAAAAGGGTAAAAATCAGTTGAGTAACATTTTTGGAGTAGCAGTACTTTTATCTTAGTACATTTTTCCATTCTCTTCCCTCATGAGTGGATCTGATTATGCAAAACAAAAGAACTGATCCGCACTGCTGTTCTTTTGGAGCTCCCAAATGTTTATTTTAATGACACCACAATGTGATTTTTTCGGGGTCAGGCCTTTCTTCAGACGTGTTTGGAAAAGGGCTTGTGGTGTTGTTAAAATACAAATTTAGGAGCTCCAAAGAAACTGCACTGCGGATCTGTTTTTTTTATTTATTTATTTTTTTGCACATTTTTTGTCTTTGGACCCAGCACACGTTTCACAACTTTTATTGGATGTGCGTGTCTCTGTCTGCCAGTTTTGTCTCTAAATTGACCACAGCTTTGGCCCGGGCGCCATTTTGAAAGAACTTGTTTTGGAAAGTTTAATCCGAGCGTGAACGTGGGAACAAAAACACGAAGAAAACAAAAGTGAAGCATCAGATGACCACAGACCAAAGACAGAGAGAAGAAGAATTAACAACTAAATGACGTCACTTTGTTTGGGCAGACTGAGTGGGGGAAGTGTCTTGCCACATGACACAACAACAGTACGCGACAGAAGCACTAGCGCCCCACTGTGGCTCCTGGTATTCCCAGCGCTCTCCCATCCAAGTACTGCCCATCGCAGGTGATAAATGTCTGCAGTATAACAACAGTGGTGGAAGAAGTACTCAGTTTTGTTACTTAAGTAAAAGTACAGCCACCAGAGCAAAAAAAATACTCAAGTAAAAGTAGCAAATGAAGAAATCTACTTAAGTAAAAGTATTACCAGTAAGTACCAGTTTAAAAATGTACTTAGAGAGTAAAAAGTAAAAGTATTTTGCAGAGTTTGAGACGTAATAAAGCTTCAAATGTGGTGATTTTGACCCTCCGTGAACGCAAACCTACACAAAAACTGTCAATCGTTTGTGCTTCGTTTGAGCTGCAAAAAGTTTCGTTTGTGCTGCTGTTTTGGAGATATTAACGATTCTTTTATAGGTCAAACTGGGGTCCTGAGAAGCCTGAGATCGCAGAGTTTTGCTAAAGCCGCTGTCGTGAGCTGACCAGAAATGACGTTGTATAATTGCCGCAAAAATAATGATTAATAATTTTAGAAATATACCAACACAAACGAAAACGGTCACAGAGCAACGAAATACAAACGCTTCACATACTTTTCTGCCATTTTTGAGCATTATTTAACATTTTGAGGCTGAAAATAAAACAGTTAATATCTTAAGAACCACAATCGCACAAACAAAACTTTTTGCAGCACAAACGAAACTTTTTGCAGCACAAACGAAGCACAAACGATGGACATAGTTTTGTGTAGGTGTGCGTTTGATGGGGAGGTTGATTTTGATACAGATTTGTGCTGAATTTTGTTCAACAGAAACAACTGAATCCAAGGTTTTTTTATTTGTGTATTTTGTGTTCGCTCAAATTACAAATGTGTTCAAAATAAACCCTCAGCCTTTTCAGCAGGTCTCAAACTATCATAAAAAATACTTTTACTTTTCAGTCCTGTTCAAAAATGCAGTGGAGTAGAAAGTACAGATACCTGCTCTCAAATGTAGTGAAGTAAAAGTAAAAAGTATCCACTGTAAAATGTACTTAAGTAAAGTGCATTTTTTACTTAAGTACAGTACTTTATTACTACTACTAACAATAGTCACACTTCTTCTCAGTACCTTTTCGAGATCTGATCAAATGAAGTGATCCATGGGTTTCAGAATGTCGATAAATGGACGGTTGCCATAGTAATAAAAGACAATTAAAAGAAAACAAATTATTATTACTTATTTTTCTCTATTTTGCCGTATTTTTCCCATGTATTTGAGCAAAACGTGTTTCCGCCCAGTACAGATATATTGTATAAGCAGCTCTTCAGGTCAAAAAATAAAGTCCTCTGTGTACTGTCTGAGTCTCATTATGAAGCGTTTGACCCTCAGAGAAACAGGAAGTGCACGATTTGCATGCTAGTTGCTGCAAACGTTGTGAAAAGTGAGTAATTAGGACGCTCTGAACGCATAAGGGAAGTGAAGAAGAACTTTGGACCACTGGAAAGAATTCTGTTTTTCCAAGTTTTTAAGACGGAGACAAAGACAAAAATCAGGTCATCAAATGTTTTTGTGCAGAGATTTTCCGTTTATTTTTATCACGTGTCTCTCCCTGTTTTCCTGTCCTTATTTAGAGCCGTATCGAAGACAAACTGTCCTCTGGGTCTGAGCTTTTAATAGAACTCATAATGTTATTCCAGTGTGTTCCCTCAGAGACATTGGGATGCTTTTGTCTCTCTTATTTTATTACCTGCATCCAAGCTGCACTATGTAACTTTTTGGTTGGGGGCCCGTCACCTGCTTGTTTCTATGGATACGTCATTGCTCTGCCTGGAATGTTCCACAGTACGACATTAAGCAGCTCTACTTTATAATTATTCAGTTATAGGTGTTTTTGTTTTTGTTTTTTTAGCTCAAAAATGCCTAGAAAAACAGGTATTCTGACCTGTAATTTGGTCTGGTTTGGATTGAAAGGTTTAATGCCATACTGTGCAACATTCCAGACAAAGCAATAGCGGACCCTCCACTAGAAAAGTTCCAGAATGCACCTTTATCTCTTATTAAACTATGCCTTTTATCTATAACGAGCAGTGCTATTCTCAACTCTGCAGGCTGTAAAACTAATACAGCTCCATGTTCGTGTTCACAGGAGCAGACAGGAGCAGGCAGGGGCAGGCGGGTGCAGACAGGAGGATGAATGGACTTACCTCAAAATAGCGCTCATAGCTTTATAGGTCACTGCAAAAATAAATCAGTTAACGGCGCACTACGTAACATTTCTGCTGGAGTTTTCGTCACCAGCCAGAAAAGTTCCACAATATGGCAGGGAACTTCATGTAAGCTGAAGTTGAACCCACCAGGCAAAGTTACAGGTCAGATTTGTGGAGAGGCAACCTGTAAGAATGCATCTTACGTATGGAAACAAACAGGGGGAGTAGAAAAGTTACACAATGAACCTTTAACTCTTTTACACTGTCCTTGGCGCTCTGAAAACATTATTTAAAGGTTCTATATTACGCCAAAATGGACTCTTGAGCTTTAAGTCGTGTTCTAATGTTGTTTCCTCCTCAAAAACACCTGGAGTTGTGTTTGTTTCATTCACATGTTTGAGTAACTCTTTATTATTATTCTGTCTACATCTCCAAAGCTCCAAACGCTCTGCTCCACCTTGGAATGTCATGAAGCGGTAGTTTTCAAGTTAAACAGCAACTTTTTACTTTTAGTTCAGTCGAGATTTGCAATTCCAGGGCTGAAATCCTCCAAATGATTCTAGTGAAGGTATGTGGAGTTTAAAAACACAGTGGAGCACTTCCTGTATCACCACATGACATCACAAGGTGGAACAGAGTGTTTTCTGTTTGAGAGAAGAACTCAACCTAAATATGCAGGGTTTGTGCGTTAAAGCTGCACTAACTTTTCTGGTTGGGGGTCCGTCACCTGCTTGTTTCTATGGATACGTCATTGCTCTGCCTGGAATGTTCCACATTAAAGCTCTACTTTACATTTATTCAATTACAGGTGTTTTTTACAGCTCAGAAACACCTAGAAAAACAGGCGTTCTGACTGTGAGCGGGGTCGCCTCTCCACAGATCTGACCTGGAACTTGGTCTGGTTTGGATTCCATGAAGATAGAAACGTTTAATATTCACCAGACTGTGAAATATTCCAGACAAAGCAATAACATCTCCGTGAAGAAAAGCACTTGATGGACCACAGACCTTCCAGCAGAAAAGTTACAAAAATCCGTTTTAAATGTGTGAATGAAACAAAACACAACTCCAGGTCTGTTTGTGATGACGAAACAACATTAGAACACAAATCAGATAGTGTAATATGGGCCTTTTAAATTTAGTTGTATGTATTTTAGTCAGTAGCAGCAGACAGGGGCCGACAGGAGCAGACAGGAGCAGAAATGGACGCGTGAGCTCATGTCTCAGGGTTTAACAGACACATTACATCACATCACGATTAGCGCATTAGCATAACAATGTCTCACAATGTCTCCTGTGGCTTCACTAATGCTACAAACACGCACATGTGACTCTGTTTATAAAAAGATGAGCTTATCTGGACAGTAACCGGGCAATTCAGTTTTATTTTTGTTTTGTTTTTTATCTTCTCGCCGTCTGCACTTCACAAATGCAGCCCGGTGGCTCTGGTGGAACGATAAGGGTGAAACTGTCGATGAAGATTTGAGAGATGTAAACAAAACTAAAGATAAAGATGAGGAAGTGCACATGAGCGACTGTGGTGATGGACGGGGACAACTCTTTTACATTTTCAATACAGTTTTATGAGTTTTTCTTTTTCTCAAGTGGCGTGAATAACTAAATGACTAAATAATTTGCAATAAAACAGCTCTTAAAGGTGCACAGTGCAACCAGAAAAATGACATAAAGCTTTGCTTTGCTCTAATTAAATCTTCGGTTTAACTCAGAAACGCTGGAAAATGTCTGCAGAAGGTCAAATGTGAATGTAAAACTACACACAGGTCTATGAGTCGGGATTAATCCGCCCTATGGCGCTTGTGTGTGATCTGTAGTTATAATCTATGACCCCCGTGGATGATTCTGTTATAATTTGGACATTTTAAATCACAATATTTTTTTTTTTCTTTTCTTTTTATTTAAAGGGACAGTGCACATTCATGAACAAACACTTGTAAATACACCAGAATTATCCTGAAGGTTCTTTACATCTGTGGTCCTCAGCAGGTCAGAGAGATAAAAACAACATAAGACGACTTCACACAACAGACAAACATGATAGAAACAACACAATAAGACACAATCATGACACACAACAGGGAAACCCGAGGAGATCGACAAAATGGCGTCTTGAAAATAAGAGAAAATAAAAATTCCTCAAACATTAATCACTCCAAATACAACTTAATAGGATCAATGAGAAGAAACGACTAGAACATGGAGAAAAGCCCTGAAAAGTTAATGTTGCTTTCTTTGTGTCCTTGGGCAAAACACTTCCCTTCCCTTTGTAAATGTATCGGTATGATTGGTCAAAGAAGCCCATGGACCACAAACAGCCAATGTTCATTCATTCAGCCCCAGGGCAGCTATGGCCACACGTGTTCATGACTGTTTTAGTTTGGTCGTCATCATTATATTTGGTTATATAACGTAAAAGTTGTTAAATCCCGAAGACTGCGTATTAAACACAAAACGACAACTATTTGCAGTTCCATTACGACATGTTTTAAGGTTGTGGGTTGGATTCCCGGTGTGCCAGTGCTCTGTATGTGGTGTCCCTCATATATTTACCTATAAAACCTTCCACAGTCTCCCGTACCTCACGTATGCACCTCTATAGTAATAATACTGGCCCCTGTCCGTGTCCCAGCGTCTGTGTTATGTAAACATATAATCGTACGGAAAATGGCCGTCACGTGTCCAGACCACGTAAACGGAGCTTCGCATTTATGAGACGATTGTTGAGTGAAACCATTACGTAATTACTCTATTATATAGTTATATAATCCAAAGTGAGAACTCGATTACAGGTTTTATTGCGGATTTAGTGTCCAGAAATACTCGCGGGAGCTGTCATTTCAAATACGGGCTGTAATTGTAAATGTCGTAAATGAAATGGCAGGTTTGATAATACTTGCGAATATTTTCCAAAGTTTAAAGACGCTGTACCTGATTTTTCGTCTGTATATTTGAGCACAATGTGTCTTGCCCCAGTAAAAATATGTTGTATAAGCAGCTCTTGAGGTCAAAATAAGTCCGCTGTGAACTGTTTGCGTCTAATTGTAATTTGTTTATTATCCGATGATCAGGAAGTGTACGTTGGCATGCTAGTTGTTGTTAACTCCACAGTTACACACAGTTAAACGCCTGTCTCTGGTCTCTTAAAGTTGTGAAAAGTGCTCATAAACTCATCGTGGTGAATTATTGGAATGCTCAGTTCTGAACTAGTTCTGTTTTTCACATTTTTAAAACCGTAAAAAGCCTTTTAGTAATTCCATGTTTTGTTTAGCCTATAGGTTTAAATGAGTTTTTCCCTCATAGAAAATTCAAAAAGTCCTTTCTTAGAAATTAGAGCGGGGCCCGTGGGAGTCTTCTTGCCCTGGGCCCCCAAATTTGTGTCAGTGGGCCTAACATGCTTTTTATACGAGTAACCATGCATGACCCCTGACATGAGACTCCAGAAAATAATAATTTAATTCCATACGGTGGAACATTTCAGCAATAGCAATAACATCTCTGTGGAAACAAGCAGGCGAAAAGTTACATAGTGCTCCAAACTCCTTCACTAGAATCATTTGGATCATTTCAGCCCTGGAATTGCCGATCTCGACTGAACTAAAGGCAAGAAGTAGACGTTAACTTGAAAACTATCGCTTCATGACATCACGAGGTGGAACGGAGCATTTTGAGCTCTAAGCAAACATGAACGCAGAGAACTGAGAAACAGCAAAAACATCTGCACAATCAACAAAAGCGCTAACCCGACCTAATCTGAGGTGAGAGAAGTTAAATGAGCTGTGACTGGACCGCCAAAAAGTTTAGTTTGAATGACTTCCTGGACTTTGAAAGGTGCAGGTCCAGACGTTGCCAGATTGGTCTCACTTCCTGGTTTCACTTCCTGGTTCATAGTTCAAAGGTGATCTCAGTTTGGACAGACTTCAGGAGCGCAGACGTCCAGGAGACACCCAGTTGGACGTTTATCTGACCTTTTATGGATAAACAGGAAGTGGTCCTTGTAACAGTGATCTGATCTGGTCAGCGACATTTTCCTCAACAGGGAAGAAGCAAACAAATACGATTCATTTGTGTTTCTTAAAAGGCCCATGTTACGCCATTTTCTGATTTATGTTAATATAGTTTCCTCATCACAAACAGACCTGGAGTTGTGTTTTGTTTCATTCACACATTTTTAACACAAATACTGAAAATTTAGGTTGAGTTCTTCGCTCAAATCAAACACTCTGAAGCGCTCCACTGTGTTTTTCAACTCCATACAGCTTCACTAGAATCATTTGGATAATTTCAGCTCTGAAATTGCCAATCCAAAAGGTAGTTGCTAATGGAAAACTACTGCTTCATGACATCACAAGATGGAACAGAGCGTTTTGAGCTTTGCAGATGTAGACAGATTAATAATAAAGGATTACTTAAACTCCAAGTTCTGTTTTGAGGAGGTAACAACATTATAACATGACTTAAAGTTCACAAGAGTCCATTTTGTGTAATATAGGACCTGTAAGCTTACACAGAGACAATTGTTCAGTCATAAATCAAAATGAGATCCTCACTTTGGGTTCCCAGGTCCTACAGCTAAAACCAACTGGGAACGAGCTTTAAAGCAGGGGTCTCCAACCTTTTTCCTCTGGTGAGCTACCTTTACCAAACAAAAATGCCAGAGAGCTGTTCACTTTAGCGGGCACAAGAAACTGAGACGATTAGACTTAGACAAACTTTATTGATCCACAAGGGAAATTATTTGGACACAGTCGCTCAAACATCACAATATAATATAATAACAGAGAGTAACAAAAATAGATGGTGTAGAAAAAAAGAGCAAGAGACACGTGTCAAATGAGACATAATAATAAAAATAAATGTTTATGTACAAGTCAAAATAAAATAGAAAAATAAGTAATAAAATATAAAATAAACTATAAAATCACAGCTATAAACAAGAGACAAGAACAACAGTGTAAATACTCTGCTGATTGACAGGGCATAAGGTTATCTGTTACTTAAGATTAAGTTGTACAGTTGTAGGGAGTATTATCTGTTACATAAGGATGAGTTGTTGTACAGTTGTAGGGAGTATTATAGTATGAATGTAGTCCTGAATCTCTCACTGTTTGAGCGGAGCTGTAGGAGCCTGTTGGAGAATGAGCTCCTCTGTCCCTCTATAGTCTGGTGCAGTGGGTGAGTTGTACAGTTGTAGGGAGTATTATCTCCTCTGTCCCTCTATAGTCTGGTGCAGTGGGTGAGTTGTTGTAGGGAGTATTATCTCCTCTGTCCCTCTATAGTCTGGTGCAGTGGGTGAGCAGGAGTGTCCATGATGGAGAGCAGTTTGTCCAGTGTCCTCATGTCCCTCACTGTGACAAATGTCTCCAGCTCACAGCCGATCACGTGTCCAGATTTACGGATCAGTTTGTCAATCCGTCCAATTTTCCTTTTCCTGATGGTAGGAAAGAGGACGAGCCTTTGGGTACAGATCGATGTCCATAAAACATAAACCATTGTCCATTTATTACAGCTCAAAGTCGAGCTTCAGAATTATACAATTCAATATGAGACATTTAATTAACCATTTTTTGTTATTCAGGACAAAATTACTTGGAAGGGGGTGGAGAGCTTATTGGTAGTTCCCGAGCTACAAGTTGGAGAATCCTGCTTTAAAGGAATGAATATGTAGTTTGCAGCAGCTGTCATCAACATTCCCTGGGGGTGCGATGCTAACTGGAGCCACTGCTGTGTCTGAATCTCTGATCATCTGAACTTTGTTTTAAGACAATCTAACCATAAAGAATTGACTGAGCTGGAAATACAACAGGTGAGCTGATTTGTGCTGTTAAAGAAGTCCCTCTTAAATAACATTACAGGCACAAGCTTTTCACCTTTAGTCGAAAATCCAACTCCTAAACGGGATCACAGGCTCCTGAAAATGCGCTCTTTAAATCCATTTTGTGTTTTTTCTTGACTTTTCAGACAATCTTAACACTTTTTTGGTAGTTATTGCTATTGCTGCCGAACATTCCGCCACAGACATGCAGACAGAACCCCCCCCGAGCGCGATGTCGCTGCAGAGCATCAGTCCCCAGTGGTCGCACATGCCGCAGACCTCGTGTCTCCTGTAATATTTAAC
Source organism: Taenioides sp. WSHXM2023 (assembly GCA_029959045.1). Classification (NCBI taxonomy): domain Eukaryota; kingdom Metazoa; phylum Chordata; class Actinopteri; order Gobiiformes; family Gobiidae; genus Taenioides; species Taenioides sp. WSHXM2023. Next base: position 41,539,002 of record CM057085.1, read on the forward strand.
CTCTCCTATGACCTCATCCTCTCTTCACTCATCTGTCGCCTCATCGGTCCATCAGAGTCCAGGTCCCAGACTGCACTTCCTGTCCCGCAGACTGTCTCACCCCCTGGACCCCCCCACGGGACCCCCCAGAATGAGTGTGGAGTGAATGAAGGCTTAGGGCTGTACGGTTTTGGAGTTTTTCAAGTACATAAATACAGCATTTTATTTTGCGATATGTTTAAATGTTAGGATTCTGTTCAGGGTAGTGTCACAAAAGAACAGACCTGATACTCAACACTGATTTCGATGCCACGATGATAATAAAAAACACTTTCTTTAGACAATACACTGTGATGTTCCACATTAAATCATAGTACTTTCTTTTCTATTCCCATAAGAACACAAAGTCTACAATATCTTCTGGTGCATCGAGGAGTGAAGACGTTTCAGTGAGGCTAAACCAAAACAGTAGCTTCAAAGATTGTTAATTCCAGTGCTGCTAATTATTCAGCTGATTCCTGTCCAGAGTAATCCTTTATCATTAGTCTGTCTACATCTCCAAAGCTCAAAACGCTCTGTTCCACCTTGTGATGTCATGAAGCTGTAGTTTTCAACAGTTTGAACAGCTCCTTTTACCTTTTATTCAGTAGATATTGGCAATTCCAGAGCTGAAATGATCCAAATGATTCTAGTAAAGGTGTGTGGAGTTTAAAAATGCAGTGGAGCACTTCCTGTATTACCACATTACATAAGAAGAGATAAGAAATCAGCCTAAATCTGCAGGTTTGTGTGTTAAAAACGTGTGAAGGAAACAACATCAGAACTGCATTAAAACGATGTGTTCCTTCTTTTTGTGTTTTTGAAATCCGTCTCTGTAAAGCCGCTAAAAGACTAAACATTCTTCGTCAGTTGTCATAACTCCAGTCTCTGCAGCTTGGCTCTGTTCATTGTCTTGCTTCAGACTCCCGGAGGTTGAGGGTTGAATCCCCAGGGCAGAATAACACAGTCTGAAGTGACGGAGCAGAGCCGGAGGAACGTTGAAGTGCTTTGATCGTGACTTCCTGTTCAGAGTGTTGTGTCTGTGATTCAGAGACAGGCTAAAGGTTAATGGGGAACTGCGAGAGAGAGAGAGAAAGAAGGAGAGACAAAGACAGAGAGGAAGAGAAAGAGAGAGAGGGAGGGAGAGAAAGAGAGAGGGAGGGAGAGAAAGAGAGAGGGAGGGAGAGAAAGAGAGCAAAAGAGACAGAGCTGATCCTTTTCATTCATTCCTTTACACACACTGTTTATGTCTTCTTTTTATACTATATGAAAGAAAGAAAGAGAGAAAAAGACAGATAGAGAGCAGCAGAGAGAGAGAGAGAGACAGAGGGAGAGAACAGGTGAAGGAGAGAGAGACAAAGAGACAGGCAGGCAGAGAGCTGCTTCTTTTCATTTATTCCTTTTAATTTCTTCTATTTTCATACACTGTTTATGTTTTTTTATACTTTATGAATGAATGAAAGAAATAAAGACAGAGAGCAGGAGAAAGAGAGAAAGAAACAGGGAGAGAGAGAGAGAGAGAGAGAGAGAGAGTGCACAAAAAAGACCAACAGAGAGCTGCTCCTTTTGATTAATCCCTTTTCATTTCTTGTATGTTTACACACTGTTTATGTCTTTTTATACTTTATGAATGAAATGAATAACAAATAAACACATAAGCAACAAAATAAACAAAGAAAGAAAGAGAGAGAAAGAGACAGACAGAGAGCAAGAGAGAGAGACAAAGAGAGAGAGAGGGGGCGAGAAAGAGAAAAAGGGAGGGAGAGACGGAGAGCAGGAGAAAGAAAGAGACGGAGAGAAGGGGTTATAGTTTGCATACACTATCTCCTATCATTGTAATCAGGCCCTGACTCTGGCCTCACAGCAGGAGGGTTGCAGGTTCGATTCCCAGGCTGTGCAGAGCTGCATGTTTCTCCCTGTGCCTGGGACTGTCATAATTACATTAAGTTCACCACGAAGATATTTAGACGGAGTAAAAAACATTGCAACTGACATTAAAGTCCCTGTACTCGAGCTCTTCCCACGGATTTAAACAAAAACTGTCTCTCCCCGGTACAGAAATATTATATAAGCAGCTCTTGAGGTCAAAATAAGTCTTCTGCGTTCTGTCTGCATCTAATTATAAAACGTTTTGTTGTCTGATAATCAGGAAGTGTGTGTTAGCATGCTGATTGTTGTTAGCGTTCCTGTGATGTGACGGCAAAACTCTGCTCTGGTCTCTAAAAGTTTGGAAAAGCTCTTATAAACTCATCATGTTGAATAATTAGGACGCTCTGAATGTGTAAGGGAAGTGAGGAAGAACTTTGGACCACTGCAGACTGTTTCAAATTAAATAATTTTGTTTTTCATGTTTTTAAGACGGTAAAAATTGTGTATAACACCTTATCATAAAGTGTTTCCCAATCCTTAAGTGTAAAGGATCATATCTGCAAACATCTGAGTGTAAGACCAGAGGAACATCGTTTAAATATAACAAAAATAATAAAGGACCCAATACTGAACCCTGGGGGACTCCTGTAAAAAGACAGAGAGAAGAGAGAAGATGTCAAATAGGTCAAAATCATTAAGAATCAGTCAAAAAAGTAAGTTACACAGTCCCATAAATAAGACTTCACAATTTACAGTGTCAAAATTCTGGTTTTAACCTCATTTTAAACACATTTTTCTCCTTCTTTAGGTTAGTCCTTGTGTAAACGTTGAAGTCCTGTTTTAGTCCTAGTCCTGGTCTATTATTGGTTTATCTTATTGTAACCATTAATACATTTTTACTTGAATATGAAAGTGGTACAGACCTGTCCAACACTATGATGTAATGTTATTGTGCTATTTCTCTTCAAACTCCGGCTCCCGATTGGCCTGTTTGTTTACATGATTTCCATGGTAACGGCCTTATCAATCACTCATAGATCACTGATATCAACCTCGCAGTTTCACCCGAAGCTCAAATGAATGGCGTTCACTGTTCAGCGGCGTGCTGAGTTCAGTGTCTGGTCAATGTGCGGGAGATGGCAGCGCTCTTATCTAAACCCATCTCTCACTCGTCTCTTTCGCCTTTGTTTGTTTTGAACTTCAGAGCAAAATGAGTCATGGACAAACTTCCTTAAAGGCTGAAGCTGTGAAGTTACACAAAGAGCACACGGTTTGATGTTTTGTTTGACCAGTTTGAAGTCGCCACGGTGACAGCGGGATCTGTCAGTCATTATCAGAATTATCATGTTAGCACTTGAAACTAGAAGCACCTTAGACCAGTTTTCACAAACACAGAAATACATAAAAAATACATGTTTCAATCAATGAATAAAAGCAAAAAATATGATATATAGAGAGAGAGACCTGTCAAAAGTTTGGACACCGTTTTTCTTGTATGTTTTTTCTTTATTTCCATTATTATTACTACTGTAGAATCTCACTGAAGGCATCAAAACAATGAATGACACATAATGTGGAATGTCTGTATAACTTCAAACCTGTTTTAGATTTTTTATTTATTTTTTTTAGATTTTTTTTTGTCTTCTGTGTGTATATAAATTGTAGAAAGTGGTTAACACAAAGAAAAATCAGACTGAATGACCTTTGACATTTTGAACATTTGAAAATAATGTAGTTCTGGTAAAAAAATAGGTAGAAAAAAATGTCTAGAACAAAAAAACAAAAAGCCATCTATTTATTTATTTAGACAATCATCATGCCCTTTTCCAGTTTTGCATGGACTTAAAAGCTGCATTGTGTAACCTTTCTGGTGGAGGCTCTGTCAGATGCTTTTCTTCATGGACACTGTTGTAGCCACAGTTGCCCTGGGACACACTGACAGAAGAGAGGTTGCCAATCTGCACCGTCGACCCCTCCCACCACCACCACCACACACACACACACACACACACACCACATTCATATAGAGGCAGGCTGGGAGTGTCTTGCCAAAGGACACAACAAGAGCACTAACCCGACCCAACCCTGCAGCTGCTGAGATAAAATGAGATCTGTCCATGTTACGCAAATCAATCCTGAAGTCCGTTTTAAGTCTTTTTTTTTTGTTTGAAATTGTATAATAATAATAATAATAATAATAATAAAAAAAAAAAAAAGAAGAAATTATGTAATATTTTGTGTTGCACGTGACTAAACCATCCGTCCGTCCATTTTCTTCAGCTTTATCCAGGGCCACCACAGTCTAAACGAAATCAGACCGTCCTGTATCTTTGTGTATTATTTTCATGTTTAAACCTGCACTGTGTAACTTTTGTTTGTTTGGGGCCCGTCACCTGCCTGTTTCTATGGATACGTCATTGCTCTGCCTGGAATATTCCACAGTGTGACATTAAACAGCTCTACTTTACATTTATTCATTTACAGGTGGTTTTAGAGCTCCAAAATACCTAGAAAAACAGACATTCTGACTGTGAGCGGGGTCGCCTCTCCACAGATCTGACCTGTAACTTCGTTTGGATTGGACTCCATGAAGATAGAAAGGTTTAATTAATGCCATACTGTGAAACATTCCAGAGAAAGCAATAACATCTCCATGGAGACAAGCATTTGACGGACCCTCCACCAGAAAAGTTACATAATATTTCTTAAAATCAATTTAGTAATTATCATAACAGGCAGACATATAGACATAGACATATATCATCAATTTTAAAGGTCTAGAATGTTCCACGGTATAGATTAAACCTGTCTGTCACGATGGAGACAAGCAGGTTACAGCTCTAGGCTACATTACAGGTCCCTATTCACAGAAGGAATTATTGTATTTTTGAGCAACAGAAACACCCGTAATGAATAAATGCTCGAAGGGTATGTTTAATGTCATAGCATGGAACATTTCAAGGAAAGCAATAACATCTCCATGGAGAGAAGCAGGTGGCAGACGCTCCCCCAGAAAAGTTGCACAGTGCGGCTTTAAACTAAATTTGAAAATGTCATTGTCAAGTTTCAGTCCGACCCTTCTGTTTGCCCTCATAGAGCAGGTGGACTTCCTTATATGGTTGTGTTTTGGTTGTGTCTGAATGACGCCATGCCCCCGTGCCGTGCCTGCGCTCTGATTGGTCGCTCGGCTCTTCTCCGCGCTCTGATTGGTCCACGGGCTCTCGCTGTTTACATCCGTGGCGAGTGAACTTCACTTTCTCTGAACTGCACGCGCTTCAGCCCGGCGTTTCGCAGAAGTCAGGCCATCGCAAATACCAAACCTGCATCAAGGTGTTTGGACTCAATACAAGCTCACAACACTACAGTCTGAGCGCGCACTTCAAAGTGCATGGAAAATTTGTAACTTTGCTCTGATTTTTGCAGTGAAAAACAGAACTGGTTCATTTTAAAGGTGCATTGCGCAACTTCTCTGGTGGAGGTCGATCACCTGCTTGTTCCGCAGTGTGACATTAAACAGCTCTACTTAACATTTATTCAATTACAGGTGGTTTTATAACTCCTGGTAAAACAAGCATTCTGACTGTGAGCGGGGTCGCCTCTCCACAGATCTGACCTGTAACTTGGTCTGGTTTGGTCTCCATGAAGATAGGAAGGCATACTGTGAAACATTCCAGACAAAATAATAGCATGTCCACTGTCCACATAGAAAAACATTTGACGGAAGATGAGTTCATAGGCACTTTTCATAACTTTCAGAGACTAGTGCGGAGTTTAGCTGTCACGGTAATGCTAACAACAACTAGCATGCTAACAGTGCACTCCCTGATGTTTTAGATGAACCCCATCCTGCAATACAGCTGTGGTTAAACCTTCATAACACTTAATGTGGAATTCTTGCACAAAATGCAAAAAAAAAAGGCATAAAATATAGAAACACAAACACAAAGGTCAGAGGTCATGGCCTGGAGCACTCATTTCATAGACGTAAACTATGACTATAAACAAAATTTCTGTGTATTTTGTGTTTGAATACCATTGTCTATTGTTTCTGGTCATTTTTTGGCAACTTTAGTGCAAACTTAAAACTTAAATTTGCAGCTTTCTGGTCAAAAACGCCGAAATCAAAGTTTGTGCTGCCTCCAGTGGCCTCTGCAATTTCAAGTACTTTGTGACATCACACAAGACTGCCCTGATTACTGAATACTGAAATATGTTAGACCAATCACACTGTTCCCTCCTCCTCCCCTCACTTTCCCCTTTAGAAAAATGAATTAAAGCTACATTGCGCAACTTTTCTGGTGGAGGGTCCGTCACTTGCTTGTCTTCATGGAGATGTTATAGAGGGTTTGCACCATGAACCTTGAAATACATCTGCTGGTGTGTTTATGTAGAAAAAGCTTGCAGTAACGTCAAGGTTTTGATTGGAAAGGTTAGTGTTTTCCAACTCGCATAGAACCATGTCACTCGCCATAGGACTCACGTTTTCTTTGCTTTGCTTATCAACAACGATGTCTTCTAGAATTAATCGTTTTTTGCGAGCGGATCTTTCTAAAGTTCACGAGTATCTTTTCATGGTCGATTCTTTCGTAGTTTGGCTCTTCGACTCGTGCCCACATTGATCGTAGGAGCCCAGTCTGGGTTCATTGGATCGTAAACTGGTGCGGGTTTTCCTGGATAAATGAATGAAATTTTATTTCAGTAAGTTTGCTTCTTTCATTAAATAAACTATGAAACAATCTGAACAGCAAATACCACGATGAAAGTGACGTGAGCAAACTTCAGGTGTCATGATGGCACCATTCGAAATCTCTTCGCGGTTTATGTTTGCAAGTTTAATTCCCGTCTTTTTTGCGATAATTCCCTTGTTTGAGCTCCTGATGAGTCATTTCCAGAGGAACAGTGAAGAAACGAATCGTTTTATCTCTTTCAGAACGGCTCGACCAGCCAAATACACAACAAAACCTGCCCATGTTTCTCTGATGCTACTGAACTGAAGACAATCACATGCCCGGTGTCATGGCGGCGTAGTTACCGTTGCTATGGGGTCACGTGGTGGTGCAAGCCTTTATTTCTTTGTCTAGAATATTCCACGGTAGAGATAAAACTCTAAAAATCTAACTCAAGGGAGACAACTATAGGCTACATTACAGGTCAGATCTGTGGAGAGGCAACGCTATTCACAGAGACAATTATTATATTTTTAGCAATATAAACACATGTAATGAATAAATGCTAGATGGATATGTTTATAGTCATACCATGGAACATTCCAGATAAAGCAATAACCCAGAGACACCTCCCGCCCTGACCCTTCAGTGACCACAGACTGTTCCTGAAAGTTCTGGTGGTTTCTTGGTAGGCTCACACTGGCGCAGACCTGTATCCGTGTCAAGTTTAGTCTTTCAGAGTGGCTGCAGATGGGTGGATCATGTGACCAGATCATGTGACAGGAAGCTGGTCAGATTTCAGATTTTTCGGATCTCATTTCTCTTTCCTTGCCTCTTTCCTTTCCATCAAATGTGTCATATTAAGTGTCCTCCCAAAGAAAACCACGGAAAGAAGGAGTAAACCTGAGGGAGGCTTCAGTAGCAGATGCCAAAGAAAAGAATCAAACTTTATGGGTCTCAGTGAGGAGTTTAGATCCTCTCTCCTCGCTGTGTCTCCTTTGTGGGCGGGACTTCCTCACACATTTCCTGCAGAATCGAGGAGATGGAAATGAGGAAAGAGAAATGAGATGCAGCCAAAGTCATGCAGAGTCACCACAAATCAGCATGACTGTCACCTGAAGTTTCACTAACGATCCAAGCATGAGTCAGTCTTTTAAGAGGCCTTGGAGTTTGTACCTGTGTGTACCACTTACTGTTACTACGAGCGGTCTAAATTTGCATGAAGATTTCACATTTTGTTCATTGTAATCCAGAATATTGATTTTAAACGGCTTAATAATTGAAACAGGTCCATTGCAGGTTTGTCAAAATTATCGAAAATCAGATGGTAGAACTAGTATCGAAACCAGATCCTCATTTTTCGCAGGTGTCGATACTAAAAAAGAAGAACTGAACCTTTCCGGAATAGGTTTAGAATGATCTGGAGTTGTATCAGAACAAGTATAAGAGCACGCCCACGGACCTGGTTTAGACCTGGTTAGGACCTGATTTAGACCTGGACCACTATGGAACCTACCTGGACCACTGAGGGATTACACAGATATAAGGACACATGGGAATAGAAAAGAAAGTGCAACCATTTAATGTGGTAATTCACATTCTATTGTCCAAAGAAAGAGGATTTTTTTTAATATCGGGTCTATTCTTCGAGTTTGAAGTTTTAGTATCATGATGGCACTAGTCCACTGCGTTTGCCACCTCCTAGTGACGGTACACCATTATTAGGGAGGGGACGAGACAAAATTTCCACGAGACGAGACGAAACGAGGTATGAGAACGAGACATTTCACGGTTCGGGTTCCAATTTGGCCTCACAATTTTGTTATTTATATATTTTTGTTTCCATTCTTCTACTACTTTTTGGAACTGTAAGAGATGTAACTCACCAACATGTGACCTTTTTTGACCAGTCCAAATCTAAACACTTGGAAAAAAAATCATACGAGATTGTTTTTCTCTTGTTTGCACGATCTTGTGGCAATTTAATCTCTCTTTAAGCTCTTGTGTCACGAAATCTTGTACCATTCCTAACCATTATTATTGTTAAAAAATGGCTGCGTGACATTTCTATAACTCAGCATGTGGGGTGGGCGGAGATAGGGGGTAGGTGAAAACAGAAGTTTTCTAAGCACTCAAGCTTCAAATGTAGAAAAGGTTTACTCAAATATGAATCAACTGCAATACAACTCTGACAAAACTGATAGAATTACATTGTTTTAAAAATGTGAAAAACAGAACTCCAAAGTTCTTCCTCACTTACCTTAAACATTCAGAGCGTCCAGTTATTCACCACGATGAATTTATAAGTGCAACAACTAGCATGCTAACGCACACTTCCTTTATAATTATATTCAGACTGTATACAACTTACTTACAACTTATTTTGACCTCTGTACAATAAGAAGTAGAAGTAGAAAACTTCTAATAGTTCGACCTATAGTTCGAATGTCATAGAATAATAATAATAATAATAATAATAATAATAATAATTATTATTATTATTATTATAAATCTTTATTTATAAAGCACTTTTAAAAACAAGATTTACAAAGTGCTGTACAAGCAGCAAAGAACAATAAAAATAGCATCCAGAAAGCGCAAAATCAGACAATGAAGCAAACTATTAAATTAATTATAATCAATAAGTTAATAAAATAGAATAAAAATAAATGTGTAATAAAATCAATTTAAAGCCAGCTAAAGGAAGGCCAACCAATAAAAATGAGTTTAAAGAACTGATTTAAAAGATGATACTGATGGTGCGAGCCTCATCTCCTCAGGCAGGTCATTCCAAAGCCGAGGCGCCCGGACTGAAAAGGCTCCATCACCCTTTGTCAGAGCCACAGGGACCTGCCTGAGGATCTAAGACTGAAGAGGAACAGCTAACAGGGACCTGCCTGAGGATCTAAGGCTGAAGAGGAACAGTTAACAGGGACCTGCCTGAGGATCTAAGGAGAACAGCAAACAGGGACCTGCCCGAGGATCTAAGGCTGCAGGAGGGCTTGTACGGGGTTGAAGCTCTGAAATGCAACTTGGTGCAAGACCTAAACGACCTTTAAAAGTGATCAGTAAAATCTTAAAATCATTCTAAAGCACAAAGGCAGCCGGTGAAGCTAAAACAGAGGTAATGTGGTGATGACACGTCTGTACTAATACTATATCTGTACTGGGACACATTTTGCCATAAGTCCATTCATATGATGTAACCCGCCTGATCCGTCTCATATCTGGGTCAATAGAAGTAGGTGAGACTTCATGTGTTATAGTTTTACCTCCAGGTCTTTTGTGAAGCAGCTTCCTTTTCCTGAGCGCACCTGAATGCACCGTGACATAACTTGAGGAAACATTACAGATCCACTAAATGAGTCTGTGCTTAGACAACGGGGGGAAAGCACGCTCCGCGGGACACGAGTCTGCTAGAGCCTTTTCAAAACGAAGCACTCACAAAAACGGATTATTTTACAAAGAGCTAACACGCAAGCCAGCATCACCTTTAAGCTCCTGTTTGTGTAAAGAAATCTGCAATAAACGCTCTAATGTGAACGCGTTTGACGTCAGGAGGGCCAGACGACTCTTAATGTGACTCTGCATTTGTTCAGAAGTGGAGTTGAGTTTCACGGTTTAGTTTTCAGAGCTAAACCTACTTTAGAATATGGATTGCATAACATTTGTTCGACTTCATGCAAATAGACAAAATGAACATCTGTGCATGAGCTAAAAATGTGTTTTAATGCTGTTTCGTCCTGAAAAAAAGACCTGAAGTTGTGTTTTGTTTCATTCACATGTTTGAGTAACTCTTTAATATTAGTCTGTCTACATCTCCAAAGCTCAAAACGCTCTGTTCCACCTTGTGATGTCATGAAGCAGTGGTTTTCAAGTTAACAGCTCCTTTTACCTTTGATTCACTAGAGCAGGGGTCTCCAACCTTTTTCCTCTGGTGAGCTACCTTCATGAAATGAAAATGCCAGAGAGCTACTCATTTTAGCAGTTGCAAGAAATGGAAAAAGTAGAAGAGCTATGGCAAGCTTTAGACGGGTACAATTAGATGCCGATTAAACATAAACCTTTGCAAAAGTTAGACATCAAAATTACACATTTACAATGGAAATAAATCAGATTTTAGTTATTAAGCGCAGTACATATAATTCAGAAATCCTTTGGTGAGCTACTTGGAAGGGGGTGGAGAGCTACAGGTTAGAGATCCCTGCACTAGAGATTAGCAATTCCACACCTGAATCATCCAGATGATTCTAGTGAAGATGTTTGGAGTTGGAAAACACAGTGGAGCACTTTATTAGCATTGTATTACCTAGGGCTTTGACTTTTGCCCAAAAATCATATTTGAAGTTCGTTTGTTTATTAATATTAATATTCGAATATATTCGAATATTGTATTAATATTTTGACCATTAAATGCCTTCAGTAAGACCAGGGGTCGGTAACCCGCGGCTCCAGAGCCGCATGTGGCTCTTTCATCGTTCTGTCGTGGCTCCCTGTGACTTTGGAAAATAATAATGAGTATTTAATTACATTGTATTTTTATTTTAGTTTTTTTGTTTTTAAATGTAAATCTAAAATTGTAGATAATGGTAATCTTGTAACATTTAAATAAAACATTTTTAATATTTTTGTCGCTCAAAACACGCATCAAAGCCGCTGATGTGCGCCACCCGCACACACTGGCAGCCCGGACTTACCGCACCTACATCAGCAGGATGATTTTCAGCCCAGTGATGATAAATCCAAGAAAAGAAAAGTTTCTGAAGAAAACAGAACGCTTAATGCTACGTGGGCAGATTCATTTGCTTTCACGGCTGATGAGACTGGTACACGCGGTACACGCGACAGTGGATCATTTAAGTTTGGATTTTTATTCCCTACGAGGAGGACTCAAATAATAATGTGTTTAATGCAGCTTTGCGCACATTTGTTTACGTTTTACAGAAGTGAAACTTAAAACCACATGGCTCATTTGCATAAACTAGAAGCGCTGAAAAAACAGCTGCTCCTTGTGCCGCTGATGCGGTCAGCTTCTGTCGGACTAAAGGGCAGGACTCAGTGGAATATGCGTGTTCTTTCTGTGACTGAGGGATGTTCTGCCTATGGTGAGTCTGTTCTGTGCTTCTATCGCGTTGGAGATGGTTCATGTTAAACTTTTCAGAGATTATACGTGTGCAGGTCGTACGTGTGCAGCGCAGTTCTTTATTTCACTCATGCACTTTATTTATGTTGCTACTGTTGTGATGAAAAGACTGAAAGGTGTAAATAATTCTCTTAAGACTCCCTCTTATGAGCTGTAGTGGAGGATGGTGCGCGTGTTGTAGTTCCGTCTGTGTGTTCAGTAGCAAAAAAGCATCGTTGTGGGAGTCATATCGCGCCTTCAGATCAGCTCACATCTCTTTCACTCCTGTCGGGTCATCGGTGGAGGGCTGGAGTTGTGTCAGAAGCTCATACTGCAGGGGGAGAACCGCAGATGCTGTTGGGTAGTTTTCCGTTGACAGCGCCTGAGTGGCTAATGAGCTCACGATTTACAACGTCACCAGGTGTGAAAAAACGGAATCTTGAATCGAAAACAATGTTTACAAGCAAACACATTTACAAAAAACAAAAAAAAACAGGTTCGAATATTAAGGGCTTCGTTCGAATATCTAAATTTTTTGAAATATTCGAATTATATTCGAATAACGAAGTTCGGAGTCAAAGCCCTAGTATTACCACATGACATCACGAGGTGGAGTGTTTTCAGTTTGAGAGAAGAACTCAGTCTGAATCTGCAGGTCTGTGTGTTAAACATGTGCGAATGAAACAAAACACAACTCCAGGTCTGTTTGTGATGAGGAAACGACGTTAGAACAGAGATTAGAACATAGCGTGATCTTGAATCGAGTGAATCGGTCTTTGGCTGCAGCAGTATCTTACACTATCAACAGGTGTGGAGTCATGCAATGTAAACTTTCTTGCTATAAAATATTATTATTATTATTTTTTAGTAGTAGTAGTAGTTTATTCTGTCATTTTGCAGCACTACAAAAAAACAACAACATATTCTACAACTCCACAGATCATGATCGAAAAGGTTTAGGCTGAAGTAAAAAGTACTTCTAATGCCTGACCCTGTTAAACAATGACAGAATTCCAAGAAAGAAAAGCAGCGTATGAACAGTAAGTTTACATTTACAATTTCACTTATGACTTACTGTGTATATAAGTGACAAAATATAAATTAAAACAAACAAAATTGAATGCATGGTTCATTCATTCCAGAGCATAATGCTTTAAACTCTTTTTTTTAAAGACTTAAAGACAGTGTTAGACTTTTTTAAAATCATCACTCGGGTTGTTGTTGCTTTTTTTCCTCAGTTCTTATCTTCATCTTCATTTTTCAAAGATGCCTTGTTCTTCTAAGGTTATACTGACTCTATTATTTATCATAATTATCTAATATAATTTTATCTCCTCTCGCTTAGACGACTGTGATGCACTTTTCTCTGGAATTAGCCTCCATGCACTTTACTTGGACCACAGTTGGTTGCTGTGCGACTTTTAACTGGAAACAAAAAACGTGCACATTACCCTGATTTTAGCGTCGTTGCGTTGGCTTCCAGTTCATTTTAGAGTTGATTTTAAGATGTTATTGTTTGTTTTTAAAGTTTTGAACGGACCGGACAAACATTATGTCTCGGACCTTATCCAGATTTATTCCCCCGCAATTTTTAATAGGCAATTAATAGGCAATTTATAAAAAATAAAGAATATGATGAAGAAAACCTGGATATTTTCTTGGTTTTACTTGGAGTTACTATCGCCAACAGAGCCCAAAGGAAGTCGTTATCAGCGTATTTCCAAACGTCTTCCGTTCTTTTGACATAAGCGTGAATAGAGCCCACTGTAAAGTGTTTTATTGTAGGTTAATCAGGAAGTGCGCCTTAGCATGCTAGTTGTTGCGTCGAAGCGTTAACGTGACGGCAAAACTCTGGTCTCTGAAAGTTGAGACCTGAAAAAGTGCTTATAAACTCAGGGTGGTGAACAATGAGGACGCTCTGAATGCAGAAGATAAGTGAGGAACAATTTTGGACCACTGCAAACTGTTTCAAATAAACCAGTTCTGTTTTTCAAATTAAAAAAAGTAAATATCAGGTATCGCATTTGTGTATTGTGTAGATTTAGACCAAGATTCTTCTACCGTTTCACATTTTAAACTCATCCAGGAGCATTCACGTCTGACAGAAGACTGAAATTTGAACGGACAATTATAAGAATCTTTTGCGTTTCTGAACATGTTTGTAGAGGTGCAGACTACAGGGTTTGCAGCTTTTACACAGAATAAGAGCTCATAGAGACACAGGGAGGGCATCTGACACACAGGGGCATTTCAGAACATGGTCTAAACTACAGGGTTAGAAGAATAAGGGATAATATGTGTGGTTGAACCTGATTTGATCCATGTGGGGACTTTTATCAGAGCTGCAGATCTGAATGGAGGTCAGGAGAAACAGGAGACGCTGCGTTTGTTTAGGGAGATGCACACACACACACACACACACACACACACACACGCACTCGTACACACACGCACACACACACACACACACGCACACGCACACACACACGCTCACACACTCGTACACACACACACACACACACACACACACACGCACACACACGCTCACACACTCGTACACACACACACACACACACACACGCCAAACCAGGTCTAACCCCAGGACTAAACTAGGTCTAAACAAGGTCTAAACCAGGTCTAAACCAGGACTAAACCAGATCTAATCGAGGACTAAACCAGGTGTAACCCAGGACTAAACCAGGACTAAACCAGATCTAATCGAGGACTAAACCAGGTGTAACCCAGGACTAAACCAGGTCTAAACCAGTTTAACCCAGGACTAAACCAAGTCTAACCGAGGACTAAACCAGGTCTAAACCAGGTCTAAACCAGGTCTAACCCAGGACTAAACCAAGTCTAACCGAGGACTTGGTATCCATCTCCCGTTCACAAGCCCCGCCGTCAAACCGAGCGCCTTGCTGCTGTTGATGTGTAAATGTCGGAGTAGCAGAATAAACATTATTTTCTTTCTTTTTTTTTTCCATTGTCGAAGTAGCGGCGCTTTACTATTTTTCAAACATTCTGCCTATTATACTTTGCGCTCCCATGTATCATAAGAGAATACTTCGGCCACATTGGATATCAGACAGTGGGAAAATGCCTGGTCGCCGTGGGAAACAGTCGTGCATTTTAATAGAAGAGCATAGGCCTTCGGGAAAATATCTAATCTAAAACGGAGGCTGCGAGGGCGTAGACTATCGCAACTCTCAAAAAAGAAAAAAAAATGAATGGGAATATCAATGTTAAAAGTGTCGTACGAAAAAGGGATGTCGGAATAGGCGGCAGACGGTCATAGTGATGTCACCGCAAAATACCATTTCCTCCACTAAATGATCCTTTTTTTTTTTTTTTTTTCTGGTTATGCTACAGGTGCAGAGATACGACAATATTGTGAAATGTATTTTTGTGTATTTTTCTATATTTTTGTTATTATTGTTAATTTGGGTTTTAGCGTAGAAAACCTGTATTTTTACGTGAATTGGCTTGGGGGAGGAGACTGGACGTGTGCAGAGAAGGAACAGCCTAGAGTTTACGGTTTACGAAAAGTGATGGGAATTTCGTCTCTTTTTGGAGAGCCACTTCTTTTGGCTCTGCTTACTATAAAGAGCCGGCTCTTTCGGCTCCCAAAGATTTTCTGCTTCTTAAATTAATTTATCACTAAAAATAACGCAAAACTGTGTAAAATGAATTACTAATGTAAAAAAAAACAACATACATGACAACAAATGTTTATCCTTTATATGGCTTTATTTTCCGAACACATTCAATCTTGAACAGTGCTACAAAATATATTATAAAGTATAAAAACTTATAAAAATCGACAAACTTTTAACTATTTACATTAAAACAACCTGCACAAACTCACAGAATGACAACAAAATACAGATGCCGGAACACATCTTGACAAATCACGTGCGGCTTTCACAAAAAAAGCGGAGGAAAAAAAAACTAGAAAAGCGCTCTAAAAAAACAAAATCCTGTCGTTCACTTCAAAGAGTTCGTGACCGACACATCACTATTTCACAATTTCTGAAGCACATTCCTGCTGTCGTGTGTAAATATTGTAAATACCTTTTTGTTTCAGTGTCTTGTATGGGACTCTTCAAACTTTTTGGGAACATTATCCATTAAATCACCAAAAACACCTTTCTGACTACGCCATCGTCATTACTCAGGAATAGAACCCCGTCACACTGAGTAACAGAGCTCCAGACAAAACAGTGCCACTAGTTAGCCCCCAGAGAGACAGAATGTTTTTAGCAGTCGCCAGATTTGGCTCTCCCCGTCTGAGGACCATAAACCTGGAGCTTCCATTTTAAACCAAACCTCCCCCAGACTCTCACTGCTCCAGGTACAAACGCACAAAAACAACACAACTGCAGCTCTAATAAACCATGACTTCATCTGCTCTGACTTCAAATCGTCTCAAATACCAACGTTATTTTACCATTCGCAGTTTTACGAGACCGTTAAAATACCGTAGACCCCCAGCGGACCAGCGCAGACCCGACCTCATCCAAATTAAACAGAAACTTAACACAGACTTGGAGAGTTTCAGGCACATTTACGATGGAGGAACTTTTTAAACAAATTGTACTTTTCAGAGTTTTTTTCTAGCAGCAAACTTTTACAGGTCTAACCAAGGTCTAAACCAGGTCTAAACTAGGACTAAATGAGGTCTAAACAAGGTCTAAACCAGGTCTAACACAGGACTAAATGAGGTCTAAACAAGGTCTAAACCAGGTCTAACACAGGACTAAATGAGGTCTAAACAAGGTCTAAACCAGGTCTAACACAGGACTAAATGAGGTCTAACTCAGGTCTAACCCAGGACTAAACCAGGTCTAACCCAGGACTAACCCAGGACTTCCAAACAGCTCCTTTAATGCTGTAGTGTGGAACATTCCAGACAAAGTAACACATCATCCCTGCACACGTGTGATGTTTTCCAACAGAAACCACAGTGCCCTAAAAACAAAGCTCGTACAGTTTTTGTCAGATGCCCCGGTGGAGTTGTGCTGAGTTGTTGTTGCCACGTCTGCCCCGTCACCTTTAATGCCACAGTGCGTACTTTTCCCTCTGGAGGATTTCACGTGTGGCTTTGATTCTTTTTATTCTCCAGTGGTGGAACGTGGCAAAGACCAAGTAGTAAAGTACTGAAGTAAACGTTTTAGGTATCTGTACTGTACTTAAAGGAGCATTGTGTAACTTTTCTATGGCAGTAAACCTTTCTGTCTTCACGGAGACCAAACCAGACCAAGTTACAGGTCAGATCTGTGGAGAGGCGACCCCGCTCACAGTCAGAATACCTGTTTTTTTTTTGTTTTTCTGAGTATTTTTGAGCTCTAAAACCACCTGTAATTGAATAAATGTAAAGTAGAGCTGTTTAATGTCATTCCAACATTCCAGGCAGAGGAATGGCGTATCCATAGAAACAAGCAGGTGACGAATATGTCTGGGGTCGCCTCTCCACGGATCTGACCTGTAACTTCTGGTCTGGTTTGGTCTCCACGAAGATCGAAAGGTTTAATGCCGTACTGTGGAACATTCCAGATAAAGCAATAACATCTCCACGGAGAAAAGCGTTCTTGCCGGGAACTTATTAAAATAATTGTTTCGGTTCTAGACCAACGTTTGCTCCGGGCGCCATCTCGCAGTGCGTCATCGCGTCAGAAGGACGACCCAACGAGCGCCGAACAACCGGAATTATTTTTAAGAAGAATAAACGTTTACACGATCAAGGAAAAAATTAAGTTTAATTCTGAATAATCATTTTCAGTAGGAATTAAGTGTTTACATGGTCTTTTTCTTTAAAGCGGAATTAACTTTTATTCGGAATTAACTTACTTTTAATCAGAATTAAAGTTCTCATGTAAACGTGGCAACTGTGAAACATTCCAGACAAAGCAACAGTTGGTTAGGCCAGTTAGCGGTTTTCCTCATGTGCACGTAGCCAGGGTTTAGTTTGAGCATCAGTGGAGCCGCTCAGGAGGGACTCGTGGCATGCTAGTCTTTGTTTACATATTTGTCCGGTGGAATAATGGACGTTTGTGATCCAGAGAACAAAGAGTGACCTGTAAAAGTGCGGAGATCGTGTTTTGGTGTTGAGTTTCTGGGTTTGGCTGAGGTTGGTCCCTGGTGAACGCTCGTTTTTCTCTCACCGACAGAATATTTAAACCACGTCATCCTTTTGCTGTGAGCCATACCGCAGTTTTCCAGTTTTCCAGTTTTCCATACGCTTCTGTTGTTTTTATACAAACTTAAAGTGAGAAAATGCACACAGCAATTCTGAAAGAGTGGACATGTCCCACAGTGAAACTTTACACCTGAAAACTCTGCCAAGTCACAGTCACTGCAGACGTGGTTTGTTTGGTTTTTTTTTTTTTTCAGGAACGTGACAAAGAAAAAGTAAAAAAATGTGGGTATCTGTACTGTACTTAAAGGAGCATTGTGTAACTTTTCTATGGTATTAAACCTTTCTATCTTCATGGAGACCAAACCAGACCAAGTTACAGGTCAGATCTGTGGAGAGGCGACCCCGCTCACAGTCAGAATGTCTGTTTTTCTAGGTCTAACCCAGGACTAAACCAGGTCTAACTGAGGACTAAAACCAGGTCTAACCTAGGACTAAACCGGGTCTAACCACAGGACTAAACTAGGTCTAAACCAGGACTAAACCAGGTCTAACCGAGGACCGGATCTTACTCAGGACCAAACCAGTTTAACCCAGGAATAAACCAGGTCTAACCCAGGACTAAACCATTGTATATACTATAAACTGTATAAACTGTATTTTTGAGCTCTAAAACCACCTGGAATTGAATAAATGTAAAGTAGAGCTGTTTAATGTCACACTGTGGAACATTCCAGGCAAAGCAATAATATCTCCATGGGGAAAAGCATTTGACGGACCCTCCACCAATGACGTATCCATAGAAACAAGCAAGTGACGGACCCCCAACCAAAAAGTTACACAAGTTACTTTTTAGTTTTACTTCACTACACTTGAGAGCAGGTATCTGTACTTTATACTCCACTACGTTACGTCACTTTGAGATTTACTCCACGCTTTTATCACTAACCGCTTAGATTTTATGTTGGGCTCAACCGTAGATCCTGAAACAAACCAAATCTGAAGCTGAACCCAAGATGGCGTCGTGTTCTTTTCAGTGGCCTGTGCTCATTGGTACATGAAAGCCGGATGCCCTGCCAGAACACGGGCAGTTTGAATTCCCAAAAATGCATTGCGCTCTATGGGAGAATTCTGTCTGGTCCCAAACCCAAGCTTATATCAAACATGATCCAAACTTTTTCCGCAGTCGTTCCGATGATAATGAAGCAGCAGCTGGAGAATTCTATCCTCACACTTTACGTCTGTCGCTGAGGAGGAGGAGGGAAGAGCGTCGGAGAAGGAGGAAGAAGACAAACTGAGTCAACGGCTGCTCCACCTCAGCCCACTCCCACATCCCGCTCACAAATCCAAAGAGCAGTGGATGAAAGTCCGAAGAGACGACTGGTGATCGAGGAAGAAATTAATCGGCTTTAAAATCGGATTAAACCGCCCACTTACTTCAGAATTAAGTTTAATTCTGAATTATCATTTTCATCAGGAATTAAGTGTTTACATCAGATCTGGGCATTGTCCTGCTCCGGGGCCACGTACGGCTCTTTGGTCGACTCTGACAGGCTCGTTTAGGCTAATTTGGAATTACAAAATAAACATATTTTATCATTTTACCTCATATATGGACTAAAGCTGCATTGCTTTTATTTTAGAGAGTTTTTTCAAGTAAGGCAACCTCACTTTTTCATTGCTTAGTCAGAACATTTACTCATCCCGGTCTCACCAGCGTCAAAACAATGAGATTTACTGTTTTTTATAAAGAAATACAATTAATATTATGCAGAACTGAGTGAAGCATTTTGGCCCCATGGATAAAAGAATTGCCCTCCCGGTATACATGGTATTTTTAAAGCGGAATTTTTAATATTTATTCAGAATGAAATGATTTTATAAACGTGGCGACTTCCACTTCTTCTTCAGTCTGTGGGGAGCGTTTATGGAGCACAGCTGTTCTGAACCGATCCGTCCTGGGGGTCTGTTTTCATTTCTCCTGCAGGTCTTGTGTAATCCTGTGGTGTGTTTTTATGTTTTTATCCCACATCTGTGACTAAAGCGTCTCTAAACACAAACACACGCACACAAACACACACACACACACACACGCACACAAACACACACACACACACACACACACACACACACGCACACTTCAACTACAGCTTCAGAGTGACAGTGAAAACCTCGACAAAAAGAGACAGAAAAAACAGTTGGACTTATGTAAGAGACGCACACCGAGTCATGTGAGGTGTGTCTAAATTATTTTACTGTAATTTCTGTGGTAACCGTTAGCAACCAACTCTACGCCAAAGGCACAACACACACACACAGCACACACACACACACACACACATACACACACAACAGTGAAGAGAAGTATCAAAACTATAATTAAACATTCATTAAGAATAAATGCAAGATAGATCAAGTTTAATGTCATACTGTGGAACATTTCAGCTAAAGCAATAACATTTCCATGGAGACAAACATGTGACAGAAAAGTTACACAGTGCACCTTTAAATTGCAAAGTGAAGTACAGTATCTCCTCCCTCTCTCGCTTCATCCCTCCTTTTTTTACCTCCTCTAAGTCTTATATTTTTGACCCTCTCTGCTCAGAGGCAGGTTAAGTCTCTCTTTCTCTCCTCCCTCTGTTCCTCCACTCCTCTCTCTTTTTACCCCCTCAGAGGCAGGTTAAGCTCTCTTTCCTTCTCTCCTCTCCCTCTCTTTTTACCCCCTCAGAGTCCCTCTCTCCTCCTCCTCTCCTCCTTCTCTCCTCCTCCTCTCCTCCCTCTCTTTCCTCCTCTCTTTTTACCCCCTCAGAGTCAGGTTAAACTCTCCTCTCCTCCTCTCCCTCTCTCTCTCCTCCTATCTTCTCTCTCTTTCTCTCTCTCTCCTTCTCTCCTCTCTCTCCCTTTCTCCTCCTCCTCTCCTCCTCTCTCTCTCCTTTCTTTTTACCCCCTCAAAGTCAGGTTAAAGTCTCTCGCCTCCTCTCCCTCTCCTCTCCTCTCACTCTCCCTCTCTCCTCTCTCTCCTGTCCCTCTCCTCTCACTCTCCCTCTCTCCTCTCTCTCCTGTCCCTCTTCTCTCACTCTCCCTCTCTCGCTCTCCCTCTCTCTCTCCTCCCTCTCGCTCCTTCTCTCCTCCTCCCCTCCCTCTCTCTCCTCTCCTCCCCTCCCTCTCTCCGTCTCTCTTTCAGGTGGAGTTGAATCCTCAGCTCCTGTTACATTACTCAGACGCTGTTGCGTGACTTGAACCATGACTTCACTTTTTGTTCAGAAAATCACAAAACAAAACTGATGTAATGTTTTAATGCTCCACTCAGTAACATTCTCCACTCTGGGAGGGAGAGAGGAGAGAGGGAGAGGGAGAGGAGGAGAGATGGAGGGATGGGGGGGAGACAATGGACAGAGAGGGAGAGAAAGAGGGAGGAGAGGAGGGGAAAGAGTAAAAGAAAAAGACCAGGTGCAGAGAGAGAGCGAGGAGGAAGAGAGGAGGAGCGAGGGAGAGGGAGGGTTGAAGAGAGGGAGAGAAAGAGGGGAAGGAGACCAGGTGCAGAGAGAGAGGGAAAGGTGAGGGGAAGAGAGGGGGAGGGTGCGATGGGAGGAGAGAGAGAGAGAGAGACCAGGTGCAGAGAGAGAGGGGAGTAGAAGAGAAGAGAGAAGGGGAGAAAGAAGAGGAGACAATGGGCAAAGAGGAAGAGAAAGTGGGAGGGCCAGGTGCAGAGAGAGAGGGAAAGGTGAGGGGAAGAGAGGGGGAGAGTGAGAGGGGACAAGAAGGAGAGAGAGATGAAGGAGACCAGATGCAGCGAGAGAGGGGGAGGAGAGAAGGAGAGAAAGGAGGAGACAATGAGCAGAGAGGTCGAGATCAGGTGCAGCGATAGAGGAAGAGAAGAGGGAAGAAAGGAGGAGAGAGGGGAAGGAGAGTGGGAGATGAAAGTGACAGGGTGGGGTGCAGAGAGAGAAAAGAGAAGAAAGAAAGAGGAGGACAGAGAGAGAGGCGAGGGGGGCTGTTCATGGTGTGAGCTACAAAAGAAGTTCAGTTCAGTGACAGGAGCAGAGTTTCACAAGACGGGGAGCGACAGGTGAAAGACCCCAGATTCACCTGTCACTCAAAGACAGGACAGTCTCACCCCTGTCGAGTTTAACGAGTTTAACTGAGCGTTTGCACGATTATTTCTGTTATGATGTACGTCTGAGACAGTGAAACGGGCTGAAGTTTGTCCATCTGCGACGCCACGTTTCACCTTTGACCCCTGCTCGCGCAAACGCTGCAAAATGTACGATTGAAGTAAGTTATAAATGACTTAAAGGTTCTATGGAAGATTTTTTTTTAGTTTCAAATTGTCAACGAAAGTTCGAAATAGCATTATAGAGACGCGGCAGACTTGTGATTATGATGAGCAAAAAAAAGAATGAAAATCCATCAACCTGCCTCGTTATCTATTGGCTGTTTGGTCGTCAATCAAACTCCCTACGTTTCTAGTGTAACTGACTCTCCGGCGCGCTGGGATTACGTAGTTTTCGTTAGCCTCTTACGCAATCCACAAACGCAAGACGCCGTTTACTTGACCAACGCAGCGGTTCTTAGCGGCTTTTTCCAACTGTAGCTTCCTCGCAGTTTACACAAAGTTTGTTGCGATGGCGGACGAGAATCCACGACCAGTTAGCCGCAAAAGAAAGTCCGTTTATGAGGTCGCTGAAAGAAGAAGAGAAGGGGAAAAGGAGCGAAGACAAACTAAGGTGATTCTTGGAGATTCCTTCCAGCGATGGCGTCACTGAAGCAGACGAAGGGTCTCAAGACTGACGCGTTGGTCGATAAATTACTTCTGGACAGGAAACTTCAACAGCGATTCTGAACGAGCCCCGACTGTAAACAAACAGGATTTCTAGAGTCTGGAGGAGGTGGAGGAGGCGTTTCTACTTATGGAGCTGTGGAGGAGGAGGTGGAGTCACACATGAGGAACATCTGAAAAAGGAAAAACAGTCGCTGGATTTCTTTCTCCTTGGAAAATCCTCTGTACAAACTTTAAAGAGGAGGTACTTTTTTCTCTGGGGTTTTAACTGTAACACGTCACATATTTAGATCAACTTGTTCCTTTTATTGTTTTGAAAATGCTGTATTCACCCAAAACAACGTATTAACATGTTTTATACATCCATCCATCCATCCATCCATTTTCTCCCGCTTAATCCGGCTGGGTCGCGGGGGCAGCACGCTGCCCATTACTCTGTGCACCATAGACCCCTATGAGCCCCTCTGCAGGTGGTGAACCCCTCTGCAGGTGGTGAGCCCACAGGAGGGAGGAATTCCTTGACGGTCCTTGATTGTAAACTGTTCATAGGGGTGTTACATGTTTTTGGTTGATGGGGGGAAACCGGAGTACCCGGAGGAAACCCATCCAGACACGGGGAGGAAACATGCAAACTCCACACAGAAAGGCCCGGGCGACCCGGGGATCGAACCCATAACCTTCTTGCTGTGAGGCATGAGTGTTGCCACTCAGCCACCGTGCTGCATGTTTTATACATTTCAGTTTTATTTTTGATGAGTCTTTGCTCCCTGTGCTAACTCACTCCCCCTTCAGAGCGCCATCACAACACAATCACTGTGCGTCCCGCTAATGAAACTCCTGCACATCAGGTTTGACCAGTTGCTGTGTTCAGTTTTGTATCATGTTTTTGTGTACCAGGCTTGTGGGCGGAGCCTCGTACAGACTCGTACTGCTAACCGTAAGGAGGGTTTGAATAGGGCTCGGGAGAGATCATGAGAGAACATGTATGGGTGACTCTAAAACCTCTTCAGGCAAGTTTTTGATGACAGAACAATGTTAGAACATGGGAATAAGCTCCAAAAAGTAAAAATGTTGCATAATACTCCCTCTTTAAAGGTCCTATGTCACTCAAAACTGACTCTTGTAAGTTTGAAATCATGTTCTAATGTTTTACCTCCTCAAAAACACATCTGGAGTTGAGTTTTGTTTCATTCATGTTTGAGTAATCCTTTATTATTAGTCTGTTTACATCTCCAAAGCTCAAAATGCTCTGTTCCACCTTGTGATGTCATGAAGTGGTAGTTTTCATGTTAACAGCTACTTTTAGTGTAATAATAAAGGCCGTTTAATAATAATAATTAGAATAACTGTTATTTAATGGAGCGTGTTCCCAGTCTCACCCTCAGGCAGTTTTTCTGTTTAACTGCACTCACTCTGCACTCTGCTCCTGTGCTGTAGGGAGCAGTGTCTGTGTGCTGTAGGGAGCAGTGTCTGTGTGCTGTAGGGGCTTATATCTTCCATAGTCCTGTTTTAGTCCTGTTTTAGTCCTGGGTTAGTAGGTTGGGTTTAGACCTTTCTTAGTCCTGGTTTAGTCCTGGTTTAGTCCTCGGTGACACACGTTCCTTTGTATTTTCCCACAGCTCTGTTCAGTCACAAAAGCTCAGTTTGGAGGTGAAGGTGTGAACCGAAGAATCTGGCAACGTCTCAAATATTTTCAAATGTGTTCAAACAAGAGAAGAGCGTCTCGTCTTTCACTGGAACTCCACCACATCCTCTGCGTTTGGGAAATCCTGATTTAATTCAGCTTTACATGTGAACTCCAGGTACGTGCTCCATTAGTGACTCAGGAGTTCAAACAATTATGAAAACGTCAAAGAATGATTTGTGGTTCCGTAAAGGTTACAGAAGTCTTAAATGTGTCAATCAAAGTCAACACATGAACATTATTTTCATTTGAGCAGAAATAAAGCGTTAGAGAACATTAAAAGGCCAATTTTACGCTATTTTCTCTGTTCTAATGTCGTTTCCTCGTCACAAACAAACCTGGAGTTGTGTTTTTGTTTCATTCACACGTTTAACACACAAACCCTGCAGATTTACGATGATTTCTTCTTCTCAAACTGAAAACGCTCTGTTCCACCTTGTGATGTCATGCGGTAACACAGGGAGTGCTCCATTGTGTTTTTAAACTCCACACACCTTCACTAGAATCAGGTGGATCGTTTCAGTCCTGGAATTGCCGATCCAGGGCTAAGACAGAGGGCTAAGGGGTAGAATTGAGACGCAGCCTTAGTCTTATATTTTGTTATGTCTCCTGTTTATTTTGTTATTAATGTGTTGGGTATTCATTCCCTCAAAATAAAAAAAGAAAATAATGAAAAAAATAAAATAAAATAATAATAATAATAATAATAATAATAATAATAAATAAAAATTAATAATAATAATAATAATAATCATCATCATCATCATATATGTTAAGAAAATCTCTATATTTTGAGTAACCTGACGCTTAAATCTTTATATTTTTTCTCATTTATTTGACCAAAATGTGACTTGCCCCACTGCATTTATATATAAACAGCTCTTGAGGTCAAAATAAGTCTGCTGCCTACTCTCTGCATGTAATTATAAAGCATTTTACTGTCCGAGATTCAGGAAGTGCGTGTTAGCATGCTAGTAGCTTTACCTTCATGGCTCTTCTCCCTGAAAGTTGTGGATAAAAGCTTATAAACTCATCATGGTGAGTGGACCACCGCAAACTGTTTAAAATGTTTTTTAAGACGGTAAAAATCAGGTACAGAGACTTTAATGTCAACTTTTATTTTATCTAAACTAATTTAAAATATTGTAAACTGCCCATATAAGGTTATAACAGGAAGTGCAGTGATTTAATGACAGTGAGAAATCTAGAATCAGGATTAGAATTACATTTTTACATTTATTATTTTATATTTTTATGCGTTATCATAATTTTATTTAGTTTTTACAATTATGGTGAATACATGTTGAGGTTTTTCTCTGGGAGGGCATCTGGGTTTTGTGTTTATGGGTGCATTGTGTAACTTTTCTGGTGGGTCGTCCGTTACATACTTTTCTCCATGGAGATGTTGTTGCCTTGTCTGGAATGTTCCACAGTATGGCATTAAACCTTTCTATCTTCACAGAGACCAAACCAGACCAAGTTCCAGGTCAGATCTGCGGAGAGGCGACCCCGCTCACAGTCAGAATGTCTGTTTTTCTAGGGATTTTTGAGCTCTAAAACCACCTGTAATTGAATAAATGTAAAGTAGAGCTGTTTAATGTCACACTGCGGAACATTCCAGGCAGAGTAATGACGTATCCATAGAAACAAGCAGGTGACGGACCCCCAACCAGAAAGTTACACAGTGCAGCTTTAATAATAATAATATTATTAATAATAATATTAATTTTAATGCATGCTCTTATTTTCCTACTGTTTCTGACACTTGCGTTGTGACACTGCAATTTCCCCATTGTGGGACAAATGAAGGATTGTCTTATCTTATCTTAATATGTCACAATTGGCCACAGTAAATAAGTAAAGTAAATGACAGACTTCCTATGTACTGTGGCTGGTTTTAGTTTCACTTTGAACACAGCGGGTTCCAGTTAAAGGTGCGGTTCACTGCCCATATAAGGACGCACAGGAAGGAAAGGTGCTTCTTAAAACTTTAAAATGTCCTAACCTTAAAATACAGTGACAAACATGGTCCGGAAACAGGAGAATTATTCACAGAAAATCCTGAAGAGCTATATTTTTTCAGACTGGTATTTGAAAATTAGAAAATTTAATAAATAAATATGCATATTTAAAGGGCCTGTGCCTGTTTTTCCCCCATTGTGTCTAGCCACGTTCCAAACAGGCTCCATCGACTCTGGCTCCAGTTCACTTTCCATTAAAAAACCGTCTCCCCTCTCTGTAACTGCGGCTGTGAGCCTCGTCATTTTGGTCTTAAAATGTTCGTTTTAACCCGCTCTACTTGATCCTGAGGTTTTTATTTCACTCTTTTGTCCACAAATCAATTCCTCTGCTCCAATTTCGCTCCTGTAACTGCTGGCCATGGTGAGCTTCATTTGACTGGAGTTGAACGTTGTGGGCGATGTCACACTGCCTTTGTCCGCTTCTTTACAGTCTTTGGTCCTGTCCGATTATAGGTTTATGGTATAAGCAGCTCCTGATGTCAAAATAAATCCTCTGTGTATGCTTTGCATCTAATTATGAAGCGTTTTATTGTCCATTAATCAGGAAGTGCACTGTTAGCATGTTGTGAAAAGCTGTGAAAATGCTTATAAACTCATCGAGCCTCGTCATTTTGGTCTTAAAATGTTCGTTTTAACCCGCTCTACTTGATCCTGAGGTTTTTATTTCACTCTTTTGTCCACAAATCAATTCCTCTGTTCCAATTTCGCTCTTATAACTGCTAGCTGCGGTGAGCTTCATTTGACTGGAGCTGAACATTGTGGGTGACGCTCCCTTTGTCCACGTCTTTACACAGTCTTTGGTCCTGTCCGATTACAGGTTTATGGTATAAGCAGCTCCTGATGTCAAAATAAATCCTCTGTGTATGGTCTGCATCTAATTATGAAGCGTTGTATTGTCCTTTAATCAGGAAGTGCACTGTTAGCATGTCGTGAAAGCTGTGAAAGTGCTTATAAACTCATCGTAGTGAGTAATTAGGATGTTCTGAATGCAGAAGGGAAGTGAGGAAGAACTTTGGACCACTGCAAACTGTTTACAACAAACTATTTCTGTTTTTCACATTTTTAAAACGGTAAAAATCAGATACTTTTATTTTGAAATTAAGTGTAAACTAATTAAAAATATTGCAAACTGCCCATATAAGGTTATAACAGGAAGGAAGTGCTCAGACTGCAGCGATTTAACGACAGTGAGTAATCTTCTGTTACATTCCCACTGTAAAACATTTTTATTTTATTTTATTTATTAATTTAATTTTTTGTTTATTGATACAGCTCAAACGCATTATCATAATTTTATTTATTTTTTACAATGATGGTGAACGAATTAATCTTGAATATGCACCCTTGCTTGCATACATGTTGAGGTTTATCATCTGGGTTTTGTGAGGAAGCTAGTGTGTAGTGTTTAAAAGCGCATTGTGTAACTTTCCTGGTGGAGTGTCCGTCAAACGCTTTTCTCCATGGAGATGTTATCGTTTTGTCTGTAATGTTCCACAGTATGGCATTAAACCTTTCTATCTTCATGGAGACCAAACCAGACCAAGTTACAGGTCAGATCTGTGGAGAGGCGACCCCGCTCACAGTCAGAATGTCTGTTTTTCTAGGTATTTTTGAGCTTTAAAACCACTGCAAACTGTTTTTCACGTTTTTAAGACAGTAAAAATCAGGTACAGAGACTTTTATTTTGAAGTTAAATATTGTAAACTGCCCATATAAGGTTCTAACAGGAAGGAAGTGCTCAGACTGCAGCGATTTAACGACAGTGAGTAATCTTCTGTTACATTCCCACTGTAACACAGTCAGGATTATATTGACATGTCCAAATACATGAGAAGAGCAAACGCCTCGGCCAAATATGTGTCGCCATAGAAACAATTTTACTACTGTTGAAACAAAGGAAATGTCACAACCTCATGTAGAACCCGAGAAACATCATGAAACATTCCTGCAGTTGTGTTTTGTTTCATTCACACATGAAAACACTCTGTTCCACCTTGTGATGTCATGTGGTGATACAGGAAGTGCTCCACTGTGTTTTCAAACTCCACACACCTTCACTAGAATCATTTAGGTAACTTCAGCTGTATTGGAATTGCCAATTTCTACTGAACTAAAGGTAAAAATGGAGCTGTTCACTTGAAAACTACCACTTCATGACATCACAAAGTGGAACAGAGCGTTTTGAGCTTTGGAGATGTAAACAGACTAATAATAAAGAGTTATTCAAACAAACAAAACACAACTGCAGGTCTGTTTTTGAGGAGGAAACAACATTATAACATGACTTAAAGCTCACAAGAGTCAGTTTTGTGTAATTGACTACAGATAATAAATGTTAAAGTTACACAGTGCAGCTTTATTTACCAGAGTTACTTACAGTCACCTCACTGGTGCTGGATTATTTTGAACTAAACTACACGACCAGCTGAAGGTTTGGACACACACTCTCATTCAGTATGTTTTTTCTTTATGTTTAAAACTTTTTACATGGTTTTCACTCCAGCTGTGCCTCAGGGTTAAGAAATGCCAAAAGTGCAAAGCAGTGATCAAAGCAAAGAGTTTATTTTTTGTTTGCTACATTCCATATGTCATTAAAGGTTGTAGTATAGAGCAGTGGTTCTCAACCTTTTTTCTTGAAGCCCCCCTTGCCAGGCCCCCCTAACTCCAAATCCTACCTGCATATACACACTAAAAGAAAAAAGTGATTAACTACAGACTTTTATTTGCAAAAATTCTTCCTTAAATGTTATCAGGTGTATCTAACACACACACAGTTTAATTTTTGACAGCCAAACAGAACAGGTTTACCCCATTACAACAGAAAAATAATGACTCATTGTTAAGATATATCAGTATCTATGTGGCTTTCTTTTCTTCTGTGTGTCAGAAATAACTGCAAGGACATTTAACTATGAATTACCTGGGCTGAATTACCTGCCCGCTCGCTGACCTGAGGATCGCCTGCACAAGTTCAGGTCAGAGGTAATAAATACCTTAATGAATTTAAATGTGGACCAAAAATATGTTTTAATTTGAATTACACCGAATTTTGATTAGGCTATTGGGTGTGTTGTCGGGATTCTATAATTTTAATGTGCACAAATATAATTTTGGTAAAGTCACAACCTCAACGCAGACGAAATTGGGCGGACCCCCTGCGATCTCTAGCGCCCCCCTTGGGGGGGCCCGGACCCCAGGTTGAGAACCACTGCTTTAACATATGGACAGAAGCTCAGTTGGCAGAGCATTTGTTCACAGTTCGAGTCCCGCTCTCAACATCATTGGTTGAGCGATCAGATCCACTGCCCACAGGTTGGCGGCGCGATTCCATCTCCCACAGATGAATGCTGTCTTTGTGTCCTTGGGCAAGACACTTAACCCACCTCACCCCAGTTTCTGCCTCCACTGGTGTATGAATGTGTGTGTGAATAGGTCAGTGGTTCCTTGATGCAAAGCACTTTGAGAGCCTTGAAGGTGGAAAAGAGCTGTATAAAAATGTGACTATTTACCATTCCACAAACACAAAACACTCTGTTCCACCTTGTGATGTCATGTGGCAATACAGGAAGTGCTCCACCATGTTGTAAACTCCATACACCTTCAGCCCTGGAACTGCCGATCTCTGCTAAACTAATAATAAAGGATTACTCAAACAAGAATGAAACAAAAGGTCTGTTTTTGAGGAGGTAACAACATTATTGAGTCAGTTTTGCGTAATATAGGACCATTAAAATAAACACAGATAATAAATGCAAAATTAAAGTTATGTTTAAACGACTTATATTTATTTACCAGTGTTACTTACACGTGTCATTCATAGTTTCGATGCCTTCAGAGAGAATCTACAGTGTAAAAATCATAGAAATAAACAAGAAAAAAGCCTTATTTCTAGTAGTGTAGGTCTTCTTCCGCTGTAGTTCCTCACCTCATGTCACTGTCCACAGCTCCAGGTCAAGTGTCTGGAAAATCCCTGGAAAATCCCACTGCTCCGGGCTTCCTCCAGGCTCTCCACTGTGGTCCCGACCGGCTCATGTTTCAGTATTAGCGCTGACGATGACCTTTGAACTCCAGCCTTGACCCCCCGACCCCAGCTGCTAACAGAGACACCATGAATCCATAATAAGAACTGGATAAGACACGCCCCGTCTGTCCGTGAGCGAGATCGACTAGTGGCCGCTCCAGGTACTGCAGCTCCCGGGAGAAAGAATTCTCCCACCGAGCGCATTTTGGGAATTCAAACTGTCCGTGTTCGGCTGACAGGGCATCCACAACTTTCATAAAGGTCTAAATTTATTACTTAAGGTTTTGATTCTTGATTTTATAGCGTTGCAAAAACAGATCACCGCTGCATTCTGTTTGCATCTAATTACAAAGTGTTTTTATCGTCCGCCAACCAGGAAGTGTGCTGTTAGCCTGCCAGTTGTTGTTAGAATGACCGTGATGGCAAAACTCTGGACTTATGACGCTTTGAGTGCATAAAGTGAGTGAGGAAGAACTTTGGACCGCTGCATCTGTTATTAAGTGTGCCCTTTAAAGACACGTGCAGAGGAGGTTATGTAAAAGAAGTGATGAAACACAGACAAAGAAAGAGGGAGAGCGGGCACACCTTAGAGAACAGCAGAGACATGCCAAGAAGAAAAGAAAGAGAAAAACAGCAGGAGTGCATTGTGGTTTAAGGCAGGGCTGTGTGTGTGTGTGTGTGTGTGTGTGTGTGTGTGTGTGTGTGTGTGTGTGTGTGTGTGTGTGTGTGTGAGAGTCAGTGGAGTTGACCTGAAATGCTCTTTATAAAAACACAGGGACGATGGAACACAACGCAGTGACGTGATTGGACGAGAGACGCGCTGGATTTCCTCGCCTCAGAAGCTCCAGTGTGGCTCAGAAGTGTCTGAACATCAGTAGTGTGCGGTGACTTTTATGGGGAGGCAAGCAGACTTGGGGTGGACATTAATTTTTAGTTGATAACACTTTAATAACGCCACTTTTTATTTAAACTACATTACAAATGAGTTTATTTATATTTACTCACATTATTTTGATGTAACTGAGCCATTCTGGAGGGTGCACTGTCTGACAGGTGCACTGTCAGACAGGTGCACTGTCAGACAGATGCATGTGTCAACACGTGTAATAGTCTCACACACACACACACACACACACACACACACACACACACACACACACACACACACACACACACACACGTGTGTAGTCGTGCTGTTATTCCTCGGACTCTGTTTCTCCTTCATAAACACAGATGAGGTGGGCTCTTCTCTCTCCTCTGCTCCGTCCAGATTCTCCGTTTCACACAAACTGAAACTGTCTCAGTGTTTCATTAAACGACGGCCTGTATTTAACGAACATCTGATCATGACAAACGTGAAGCTACAAACAACGACTGTCGCTAAAAGTGAGTTACTTTTAGACACTTGTGTTGAAACTCAGCACCGCTGTTGTCATCTTTGGTCTGGTCTTTGGCCTCGTCTTGGTCTGGACTTGGGTTTGATCTTGGTCTTGGTCTGATCTTTGGCTTGATCTTGGTCCAGTCTTTGGTCTGGTCTTGGTCCGATCTTTGGTCTGATCTTTAGTCTGGTCTTTGGTCTGGTCTTTGGCCTGCTCTTGGTTTGGTCTTTGGTCTGGTCTTGGTTCGGTCTTTGGTCTGGTCTTTGTTCTGGTTGTTCTGGTCTTTGTTCTGGTCTTTGTTCTGGTCTTTGGTCTGGTCTTAGGTCTTTGTTTGGGACCACACACTGGAACAGGAAGTGCTCCGGGGGCCATAATTACAGAGGGACCACATCAGAATTTAACTTTGTGGTTCTTTGTGGTTCATTTTTCATAAAACAAAACGCTAGAACTTCCCAAACCTGTTGCCGGTTGTGTTTTTACGACGGTGCTCTGAAGGTGGAGTGACTTAGCCCTGAGAGCAAACACGTTAATACATCGTTTTAGGCGGATATAACATTTTCAAAACAACAAAAAGGCGACGCGGTGATCTGAATATGTGATGTGTTTGCAGTTAATACCCCATAGAACTATAATACTCCCGCTTTAACTTTCCAATCAAAGCACCGGGATGCAGGTCGAAACTAACCCTTTTCTCCACAATGGAACTTGGATTTTCTCGTAATCTTCCACAAACCCCGAATGCTTCTCGTCTTCCCTCTAACGCGCTCCATCTGTGTTTAGACTGTTCCACATCTCAAACTGTTCTAAATATAACCTCGGTTTTATCTGAATCCAGAAGTAAACCGCTCCCCCGCACAGAATGAGCTCACCAAATCCGCCCTTTAGCTCGAACTCCGTAAACACGAGGGGAGAGGAGCCGGGTTGCCAAGTCTGACTCTTTATATCGACTTTGGGCTTCTTTGAGCAAATTTTGAGAAAAAAGATGCGATTTTTGTCTTTTTTTTCACGTTGGAAAACACGGTAATGACCATATAAAAATCATAGCTGCACTGTCCCACTTTAATTGTGTGATTTTAACTTTATGTTTTAATTGTTTTTAACATTGTTTAATTTTTGTATTTGTTTATTGTTGTAAGGCGACCTTGAGTGTCCAAAAAGGTGCCTAATAAATAAAATGTTTTGTTTTATTTTGTTTTGTTTTGTTTTATTTATTTTATTTTATTTTATTTTATTATTTTGTTTATTTTATTATTATTATTATTATTATTATTATTATTATTATTATTATTATTATTATTATTATTATAAAGTCTATGGTAATGACTGAAATATAAGATGATAAAGGTGCATTGTGTAACTTTTGTTGGAGGGTCCATCACCTGCTTGTTTCTATGGAGACGTCATTGCTCTGCCTGGAATGTTCCACAGTGTGACATTAAACAGCTCTACTTTACATTTATTCAATCACAGGTGGTTTTAGAGCTCAAAAATACCTAGAAAAACAGACATTCTCACTGTGAGCGGGGTCACCTCTCCACAGATCTGACCTGTAACTTGGTCTGGTTTGGTCTCCATGGAGATAGAAAGATTTCAAAACTGTAACACATCACATATTTAGATCACCATGTTATGTTTTATTGTTTTGGAAATCTGTATTCGCCGAAAACGTCATTCACATCATGTTTTACACGTTTTCAGTCTTCCTCCATTTGCTTCCCACGCTAAGCTACTCCCCCTTCAGAGCGCTATCACAACACAATCAGTGTGCGTCCCGCTAACAAAACTCCTGTGTTTGTTTGTTGCTGTGTTCAGTTTTGTCTCATGTTTTAGTGTTTTTATGGAGAATTGTCGTGTGGAGCATGGAGGTCGGCTTGTGGGCGGAGCCTCGTACAGACTCGTACTGTTAACCGTAAGGAGGGTTTGAATAGGGAGAGAGATCACTAGATTACTCAAACATGCATGGATGAATCTAAGACCTCTTCAGCCAGGTTTTTGATGAGAGAACGACGTTAGAACATGGTGGAAAGCTCAAAAAAAATACCCCTTTTAGCTGAGACACAAT